>CAUYPK010037898.1:0-16698 GCA_963574355.1 Loris lydekkerianus | reverse complement strand
TTCTTTTCGGCCTATTACTATATGATGTCATTAAGCGATTTTCGGCCAATTTTTCTCTACGAATTCAAATTGAACCAAAGCGCTGCCGAAACAGCCCGAAAAATTAACCAGGCATTTGGCAATGATAGTGTTAATGAACGCAATATTCAACGTTGGTTTGCGAAATTTCATTCCAGAAATTTTAGCCTCGAAGATGACCCCCAAAGTTTTTGATCTAGAGTAAACCAGGATGAGGATTTGAGGACCCTGGTGGAGACTGACCCATCACAAAAGGTGCGTGGGATGGCAGAAGAACTGGGTGTCAGCTCCCATGTGGTTTTTGATGGTTTAAAATGTATTGTAAAGGTCAAAAAGCTCGAAAAGTGGGTGCCCCACGATTTAAACAATCAGCAGAAATTGTCACGTTTCGAGGTTTGTTCTTCATTGCTTTTGTGCAACCAAAACGATCCTTTTTTGGATCAGATCATCAAGTGTGATGAAGAGTGGATTCTCTATGA
The DNA here is from genome assembly GCA_963574355.1 of Loris lydekkerianus. Taxonomy (NCBI): domain Eukaryota; kingdom Metazoa; phylum Chordata; class Mammalia; order Primates; family Lorisidae; genus Loris; species Loris lydekkerianus. Next base: position 16,201 of record CAUYPK010037898.1, on the reverse strand, counting down.
CAATAGGAAACGTTCAGGAAAGTGGTTGGACACTGATGAGCCACCCAGGCACTTCCCAAAGGCTAAACCCCACCAGAAAAAGATCATGGTTACTGTATGGTGGTCAGCGGCTGGTGTGATTCACTATAACTTTCTGCAACCAGGCCAAACCATCACAGCAGAGTCCTATTATGAGGAAATCGACAAAATGTACCAAAAATTGCGCCAGCAGCAGCCAGCACTGGTCAACAGAAGAGGTCCGATCCTGCTCCATGACAATGCCCGGCTGCATGTCTCACAAGTCACCGTCCGAAAATTAAAGGAATTGAGCATTGAAGTTCTGCCCCACCCAGACCTCTCCCAACCGACTACCCAGACCTCTCGCCAACCGACTACCATCTTTTCAAGCACATCGATAACTTTCTAACCGATAGAACCTTTGCCAATCAGGACCTAGCAAAAACGGCCTTCATTGACTTCATGGAATCCCGAGCACTCGATTTTTATGCCAATGGAATTAATCAACTTGTGTTACGTTGGCAAAAGTGCACTGATACTGATTCAAATGGCACTTATTTCGATTAAATTGAATAAATATTCACTGAGATATTACAGTTTAAAGTAGACTCATAAAAACGGACAAAACTTTTGAAATGACCTAATATTTCAGCTATGGTTTTTAAAACTTATAGATGACAAAAACTTTTAACTTGTTTATATACTATGTTAAAATAGCATCTAAAATGCTAATGTTTGCTGATATAATATATTTTAGTTCAAAGTTAAATTAAGTCAAGTATAATGGCATTGTGTTTTCTCAGATGTTATGTTCACGTTTTAATGAGAATATTTCTTGAGATAATACCTAAAACAGAACCACATAGTAGAGGGCAATGTCTGAGGCTCAACAGAGTAGGGCATTGGCCCCGTTTGCCAGAGGTGGCAGGTTCAAACCTAGCCCTGCCCAAAAACTCCAAAAAAAAAAAAATAAATAAATAAATAAAATAAAATAATGATTATATCTTTTAATTGGTTTTAGACTGCTAAATTTCATGTGGAGTTAGTGAATTTAATTTATCACCTTTTCATGCAAAAAGCTATCCTAGAGCACATGTTTTAAATTTATGCAAAAATAACTGCTGAATGGAGACCTTTTCCCTATTCTATTCTTTTCTCTTCCAACTCTGATAAATTTAATAAAATACAAGTAAATAAGAAAATTTCCAATAATTAGAAGATAAATTTTGTATTACAAATTAATGACAGGGCATTTGAGAGTCAAATTCAAAATAAAAATCACAAATGTGATTAATACTTAATACTAATAAATATTAATGTTCATTTTTATGAAACAACTTTGATATAATTGTTATTTAGAAACAAATAAATTTAAGATGGAGATGTTTTAATGCTGTCTTCATCAATAACTTTTTTGTTTATTGCAGCAGAAAAGGGTGATTATATGATATGGTAATTTATATTTTATAATTATTAATCAAGACTTTTAGTTTCAGTATTCATATGTATGAATTAAGCAATTCACATTTCATGATAATCTGTACTTCACACTTCAAGGTGGTTCTTTTTTTTTTTTTTTTAAGTATTTGGCCAGGGCTGGGTTTGAAGCTGCCACCTCCAGAATATGGGGCCACCTCCAGAATATGGGGCTGGTGCCCTACTCCTTTGGGCCACAGGCACTTCCCTCTTAGGTGGTACTTAACAGCTAATTCTTTCCTTAAGATATTTTTAAGGTATTTCTGACAATATCTTTAATATCCACTATTTAATTGTATTAAGTATAATTTAAAATATTCCTGTATATGATGTGTGTGCATATATACATATATATATATATATCTCACAGATACAAGTTATTTATAAAAATTATAATTTATACGTAAAACTAGTTCTTATTTTAAAAGTTTGACTCATAAGTATTGATAATGCCTATATTTTTAAGTAATCCTACTATTATATTCATTGCAAATATGAATTTAATATTTGAGAAGTTTTAATATCAATATTTTATTTTCATATTCGTTTTTTTCACCATGAAGTGAAATAACCCTTCTTTCCCCTTGAATACTTTTAAAATCAAAATGCACAGGCAAAAGCAATGTTTATACTTACTACCATTTCTCTTCACAGGAAATGAAACACTCTATGAATTTAGCCAAAATAAAACTGTGATTAGATAATTATACTAAATGAAAAAGTCTTAGAACATGAAGCAGTTGACCCTTATATCTATAAATATTTTCTAAGCACTGTGTAGACAGTAGTCTCTAAAGAGGTAAGGTACAAATCAAGGGACTAGCTAGGAGGCTACAGCAGATTTAGGTGAAAAAGTCGTGGGCTTGGAATCAATGTGATGACAATGAAGAGACAAGAATAATTTGCTCTGAACATATTTTTGAAAATCAAAGAAAAAATATTTTCTGACAGTTTAGGGGAAGAATTTGAGAAAAAATAGATGCGTATGACTTTAAAATTTTGGAGGCATGCAACTGGACAGAAGGATCAAACATAACAGAGAAGGCTCCAGGTAGATCGGATATGGGCGGTGAGATAAGGAGTTTATTTTAGAAAGATTAACTTTGAAGACATCTGGTAGTTTAATAAATCAGTCTGAATTTCAAGGGACAGGTCTCACTAGGGAATATAAATTTAGAAGTATCACTATATCAATGACATGTAAAGCCATAGATTGGAAGTCATTTAAGAAATGAAACTTAAGATAAAAGAGAACAACCACTACAAAAAGCCATTCGAAAGTTCAGGGAGAAAAGATGAAACTAGGGAAAGAGACTGAAAACACCACCTCAAAAAGGGCTAGTGAAGTAGAGAAAAAAATGGAATTCTGGGAGTCAAGAGATTAAATTGTTTTAAGGAAGACAGTGATATCGATAATGATGAATGGAGGTTGAGCATTGACTACTGGATTGATCAAATTGGGAGTCATTGTTGACCTTGACAAAGTAATTGTGGTGGGTCAAATGTGGTATTAGCTGAATAGAATTAGGTTTAAAAGAAAAGGGGGGTGGGAATGAGAAAAAAAAGAGAGGGCTTATGAACAGCTTTTCCAAGGATAAGGTTAGCCAAATGAGAACACATTGGCAGGGAATGTGACTATAAGAAAATATTTTACCAATGGAAATAATTTAGTAGAAAGGAAAAATTAATTATGAGAAAGAGAGAGAGAGTTAGAAGCAAAGTCTTCAGCTAAATGTTGACTTGAAAGAGGTCTTCAAGAATTAAAGAAATAGCATTAGTGAATGTAGAAAATACATGAATGGGGTTTGTATGGATTGAAAGGCGTTCTCCCCCAAATGATATTCCCACAATCTAATCATAAGAACCTTTAAATTTTCTTTTATATGGAAAAAGGGTTTTTGAAGTTACAGTTGGTTTAATGATCTTGAAAAGAGGATTTTATCAATTGTCCAGATGAATCGTCTTAAATGAGATGTGAGGCAGAAGAAAATTCGAAACAGGCAGACAAGGAGGTGATAATGTGATCATGACAACTGTAGTGATGTCTCCATAAAGTGGAACTGCTAACAGCCACCAGAAACTGAAAGAGGCAAAGAAAAGATTGTAGGTCTTCCAGACAGCTCTGCACTCTCATTTTAAGCTGAGATATTGCTCACCCCGAATAATCATAGTCATGGGAACAAGAATCTCATAATCTGATCACCATCTCTTCTCAGTCTTACTAGGGAGGTGTGCAATTAATTATATGGGTCCTCTTATCATGCCAACAAAATGGGCATTTCCTTATCTATTTGTTTCACTAAGTACCAGACTCTGCTCACAATTATTTTCCATATATTTTTCAACAGTATTCCTTCTTCAATTAGTGGCTCTTTAAATAGTGTTTTGAAACACTGCTGCTAGTCATTGTTCAAAGCAATACATACATACAAAGGCTTTACATGGAAATATATGGACAGACATACACATGTGTGTACATGCACATACACACATATGCATATGTGTATTCTAACTTATCTCATTTTTCTGTTTTAACTGAAACTTTTGATATTGCCTATGCAATAGTATTTCTTCTTTTAATAGCAGGTCAGATATTTTATTAAAACAATTTAAACAAATTCAGTTTAAATACTATGTGAAGTCAACCACAGATATTAGTTCCTTTGCTAGTCAGATACTAGTTCATTTGCAAATTTGAGGCTATGGACGACCTCACATTATGCAATGGTCTCAGATGTCATTAGATAACAGTTGTAATGACACATGCTTTCTTTTGATCTCTTACTGGCTTCAAAGACTTGTTAGTCTAATAACATCTTAGTGGTGAATCCAAAATCACATACAAAATGCATCTTTCTAACCCTTTACATTATACTTCCTAAGATTTCCTAATATATAGTAGAGCAAGACTTCCTTCATGGCATCAATAACTTATTCCTGAGCTTGATACAGCATGTGGATACACATTCAGTGGCTCTTCTACATATGAAAGAACAAGGACATTTTAACAGTTCAATATTTTTAAATTTGAGGATAGATTTTAGTTCTTTTGAAATTTCAGTTTCTGAAAATGCTGTACGTAATTATTCATTTTATAGTTCTTAAATTATTGCTTTCCATGGAATGCAAAGTCTAATCTTTCTGAAAGTTGCAGAATATTCCCAGTCTGTTTCTGATATACTTAATCTTGAAGAGCTTGTTGCTCCCTAAAAGCTATGGTATTAACATGAGAGTTTGTCATCTTAGTTTGAAGTAACAAAACACAACTCAAGTTTGATTAAAACAGAGGGATTTACTAAAGCACACGGGTGCTTGAACATAATGCAAGAGCAAGTGCCTAGTGAGGTCCCAGCAGCTGTTATGATAGCAATAGAAAATAAAACAAAAAATCCAATAATTACTTGTTTTTTTGCTGTAAATTGATCTCTCTGTTTCTAGGAATACATAGTGAAAAGCAGCCTCCAATATCTTGCAAATGTACATTCCACTCAAGAGAACAGCAATGTATTCTGGGGCTAAATCACATTCTGGAAGACAAATTCCAAGCATAGGACCCTGACTGACATAACTCACATCAGAAGCTGGAACCAATCTTGGCTTCCAGACCTGTTGCTATAGCACTATAACTGGACACAAGGAAATAGTCATCATTAAAAGAGGGCAAAGTCAAAAATATTCCGGATAGATCATGCACTAGTTAGTTCCTACAGCTGACAGCTAAGGCATTTCAATAATTGTGTCTCTCACCTTTGAGCTCCAGTCATTAATAGCCTAACTGCCCCAATCAGCATGAATTCTTGGTGTAGCAAGAATCTCAGCAGTTAGATGAGCATTCAGAATTCAGAATTTTTTGTTGTTGTTGTTGAGACAGACTCTCACTATGTTGCCCTTGGTAGAGTGCCATGGTGTCACAGCTCACAGAAATCTCAAACTCTAGGGCTTAAGCGATTCTTTTGCCTCACCCTCCTAGGTAGTTGGGACTACAGGCACACGCACAAAGCCTGGCTATTTTGTGTTGTTGTAACTGTCATTGTTTAGCTCGCCTGGGCCGGGTTCGAACCTGCCACCCTTGGAATATGTGGTTGGCACCGTAACCAATGTGCTATGGGCACAAAGCCCAGAATTCAGAAATTAACAGAAGAGTAAACAAACAACCTGAGAGCTCCTTAGCTTACATCTCATATAAATTTACAATCCAGGTATTTTATCTACTATATAATTTTTATTGGTTTTAAAAATATTTAAAAAGAGAAAAAGAAATCTAACACTAACAACCGTATATGAAAACATCTGCTTTAATGGTTTAAGAAAATTAGACTGTGAAAAATAGAATTTTATTACCAACCTATTCTTGATAAAAAGAGTTTATGTATGAGTTTAGGTAAGATCTATATCTGGATGTAGAATTTCTATGTTCAAATCCCAGTCCAACATTTAGCTATACATATTTGAGGAATTGACATAATTTGTGTCTTAATAATTACAGGTGGAAAATTGAGATGACAATTGTATCTATTCTATAAAATTGTGTTGAACTCGTAAATAATTAATAGAGGTAAAAATCTGTAAATGGTGGTTAGGATTAGAAAAATATTTAATAAATGTTATGACATTAACTTATAGTGATAAATCACAAATACATATATATAACACTGATCATTTACTTGAAGTCCAGCTCCATATATGTGTACTGACATTTCAAAATAAATCACACAACTGAACATGTTTTCCTCGTCTCTCTCCTCTGCGCAAGCTGTTTACCTCGAGGATGCCAATATTGTGTCTGCCAGTACATTTCAAACACCAGAGTCCTATTTGTCTTTTCCTTTCTTCTATCAAGTCATATGAATTTTTTGATGATCAGAGTGATTTTAAACAGTACATGACACATTGGAAAGGACTGTGGCAGGTTTATTGAATGTATTAAAAAAATACTTCTTTAAAAATTTCTTTAGTGTTTCTTAATGTGAGTTCCTTGTACAAATATTAAATCATAACATTGATCGCAGATAAATTAGTAGTATAAAGAGCAAGTTTTCCCTATTTTTGAACATTGTGTACAATAAAAAGACATTTTCCAGTAGTTCCATTTTTGGTAAGAATTTATCAAATCACTAAGGGGAAGAAAGCAAAAGTGTAGGAAACTCTCTGTCTGTTATTCACTCCAGGAACTGCCTGGTCTTCCACACAGAAGACAGAAGACTGTTCATTGGACAGGGTGTTGTGGTGAGTGCTTTATGGACTCTAATGAAGAACAGATGGGCTGAGCAGCGAGGGTTCTGTAATGAGGGTAATTCAGGTGACAGGCAGTCCAGCAGAGCCCTGGGCACTCACAGGAAATGAGAGCAGTCAGGGAAGGTTTGTCAGAATGGACAGAAAGTTTTCTTTCTATACCACTTAATTAGGTGATTATAAAATTCTCTAATAACGTTTTGGTTAAGCCCCATAAAATATTTTCATCCTAAAGACATAACTGTGTATATTTATGGATAATTATTTATTTGATAAATATATGTAAGTAAATTTAAGGAAAGCATAGTTAAGAAGACTGGAAAAAAGTATCTATTTATCATTCTATAGAGACATTTCTCAATACTTATTTAATTTTAATAATTTTAACTACCACAAACATTCAAACATTGATCTACATATGAATATAAGGGATTCTAAGGAGATCCAAAAACATTGTATGCATAAGAGATAGAGTCATGTCCAATCTTTTAGATGCCCATCTGGGAGTAGAGAGTGTCTGGGAATGGAGATTACAATTAGCTACCTTTATTATGTTAAAATAAAGACTAAACATTGTATCTCTCTCTCTCCTTAGATGGATGCATAGATAGATAGATAAAGTTTTATTTTCTAAAGGCATGGTTTAGTTGTTTTAGTTGTTTCAATCATTTTAATAATATACTAATCCAGTAGTCAGGTCTATAAATGACCATAAAATGAATTGAAAAGCTATTTAAATGTTCTCAATGAGGCATATAGAATAACTTAAAAAATAATTTTAAAAAATTGATTTTTAATTTTTAAAATACATCATAAAGAAAATTTTAACAAGGACAATATTTATACCTTGTAAAATTTCATATGTGATTTTAAGGAAAGAATTTTATAGGTATACAAACTATACTTTAAATATGGTAGCTGACAGAGATTTATAATACCAACAAGAATATATGAGAAATGTAAAACTTTTAGCTGATTTTAAAATATATGATATTTAATACAGTAGCAGGAAAATTCACTGAAATTTACCTATGCTGGGTACCATATATAATACAAGAAGAAAAATTTGGCAACATGGATCTGAAGTAGGTTTGAAACTTGACATGTTTCAAATATTTGGTAACAAAAATTAAAAGTTGTTTCAAGATGCTTACCATGTTATCACAGAAGCTTCTTTAAAGATTTGGCGCGTTCAATGAAACTGTCCCACAAAGACGTAGACTCAGCACACTTCTAGCCTGGCTTTTCATTTTCTTTTCAAAAGGAATCACTTCCTTGAAAGGAAACAAAAAAATAAACAAACACATTTCTTCTCTGCATGCTTCACTCCTTCAGCAAATACAAGTTTAAAAATAAGACTACACATTTAAATTTCTTCTGGAATGCACTGTGCTGGAATTAAGGAATCTTACTAGAAAATCATCAATTTCAATTCTTCTTCTATTCATGTATTGTAGGCAACATAGAGGAAACATCAACATTGAGATTAATTTTTCATATTTTAAAATAGAAATCTTACTCCAAAAGAGAGTTGCCAACATTTTCACAGAGTTGAACAGTTCAAAACATGTATGATAATGATGGAAATTTCGGTTAAGCTGATCCCACATTGTACAGACACAATGAAAATTTCCACAAGCAATTTAATTTGGCTTTTATAAACACCTGCTCAGCTGAATAAAGTTAAAGTATAGTCTCATAGCAATAATATTTTTGTTTTATTTTTCTCTTTGTTATATTTTTATAAACATGTAATTAGCACCAAGGTAAATTGTAACAGTTGCCAGAAAAAACAATGGAATAAGAAGAAACTTCAACAGGAGAGCTGAATTTGATATAGCATCCATTTGCCACTTCATAACAGTTTTATAATTTCTTTTCTGAAACTAATATTTGAGAATAAAAACACATTTAATAAAAATACAAAACTTATGCTTCTAGCATACTTTGTAATAAGAGATGGTTGGGAAAAATTAATAAGTTTTATTTCTATAAAAGAAATTATAGTCTAATAATGAGTAATTTGTTGAGTACATGAAGATCGAAATTTCCTAAAACATGCAAAGAGAAAGAGAATTTGGCAATATGTCATGAAACAGATACACCATCTTCTGATCATTTTTTTTTCTTGATAACATTCATATTTGTATCAGAATATATACAGTGATTTATAAGAGTGGTATATAAATAAGCCATTAACGATTTTAAATTCAACCTTGATTAAAATTAAATTTACAAGAGGGATGGCTATACACTTGAGTAGCAAGGATCTATAAAGTACAAACCTGCGTTTGAGAATGTGAACCCTGAATTAAAATCGAACTCATTTAGATAGATAAGAAAGAATAGCAAATATTTGTACTCCAGTCATCATTATATGTGAATCTAAACCTTCTCTGTTTTTTATTATCATAAAGCAGTTTCAATTTTTCTGTTTACTGAGATTATCTCTGTAATATTGAATGAGAGATTTTTATGCTTCCAGTGTCTATCATCTCACAATTCTAAGATGTTATTTTAATAAGAATGTTTCATTAAAGTGGGTGCAGCATGAACATGCTGTAATTTAACTATGTTTGCAAGGGATGGTTAAGTTGATCTGTGAGCTCACTCTGATTAACTGACACATATTGAACAATATTCATAGAACAGAACATCTAGTATCTGCCAAGTATTCTTTTAGACTCTGGTGATACCCTATTTACAAAATATGTAAGCATTGCATTTTAAGATGTTCTAATAAGGCAAAAAAAAAAAAATGTTAAATAAGCATATAATGTATCAGTGGTAAAAATGCTGTAAAGAAAACGAAAGCATAGGAAGGGAAAGAGAGTGTAGTTCAGAACAAGCAACATTTTAACAGAGATTTATTAAAGTCATGGAAGGGCATTCCAAGAGAGGTACCAGCAAGAGCAAAGACTCTGCCAAAGAAGTGTGTTTGCTAAGTGTAAGTCTTTAATCTATTTGAGGTGTGTGTGTGTGTGTGTGTGTGTGTGTGTGTGCAGTTTATGGTGTATGATCAACCCAATGTCATTTTCTTGCATAAGGATATCCAGTTTTCCCAACACTATTTGTTGAAAAAAATCTATTCTCTGCTCATTGTGTATTCTCAGAACCTTTGTTGAATGTCAGCTGACTTGTGTAAGTGTGGATAGATTTCTAGACTCTCTATTCTGTTTCATTGTTCTAATGGAAATTAAACCCAAAACACAGGTAGCAAAAGGAAAAGTAGGCAAATAAGATGCTATAAAATCATTAACTAAGAAGTTCTGCACAGCAAGGAAAACAGCAGCATCACATTAAAAAGGCATTCTATGGGATGGGAGGAAATATTTACAAATCGTACATCAGATCATAGTTTATTTCCCCAAATATATTATATTTTGGTCTGTTTTCAGTTGCTTATAATGGAATGCTAGAAATTCAGTAATTTATAAAGAAAATGTGTTTTTTTTTTTTTGTTTTTTTCTTGTAGTTATGGAGGCTGAGAAGTCCAACGTCTGGGATTATAACCTGCTTGCTAGTGGAGACCTCCTGCAGAGTCCTGAGGATGTACAGGCCATCACATTACCACGGGGGGAATTCACTGTCACAGTTGCAACATCTTCTTTCTTGTGGGCATTGTTCCAGGAAGGGCTATCCGTGACAAACCTCTGCTTTTGTAGAACTGTTTATAATCTTAGTGAGGGCTACCAAGCCTCCAAATCTCTTGTTTTTTGGAAACTTGCAGAATTAGCACCATGTCTCTTTTCTTAGGGTTTCATAATTTTCTTTATAGATTTCCTTCACCTCTTTTGTTAGATATATTCCTAGGTATTTAATTTTCTTTGATGCTATGGTGAAGGGAGTTGTATCCCTAATTAACCTATCATCTTGGCTGTTTTTGGAATATACAGATAATATTGAGTTGTGGACATTGATTTGTATGCTTAGACATTACTATATTTTTTGATGACTTCCAGGAGTCTTGTGGTTGGTTTTTGAGGTTTTCTAAGTATAAGATCATATCGTCAGCAAAGAAGGAAAGAATGTACCATGCTTATGGCTGGGAAGAATCAACATTGTTAAAATGTCTATACTTCCAAAAACAATATACAGATTCAATGTCATCCCTATTAAAATGCCAAATTATATTTTAAAGACTTGGAAAAAAATAATTCTTTGTTTCATATGGAAGCAGAAAAAAAACCCATATAGTTAAGGCATTCCTAGTAATAAAAACAAAGCTGGGGCATCAGCATACCAAACTTTAGGCTGTACTACCAGGACATATTGGTCAAAACAGTTGGGTACTGGCACAAAAATAGAGACACAGACATTTGGAATGGAATAGAAAACCAGGAGATGAAACTAACATTGTATAGCCACCTAATCTTTGATAAACCAAACAAGAACATACACTGCGGGAAAGAATCCCTATTCAATAAATGGTACTAGGCGAACTGGATAACCACATGTAAAAAACTGAAACTGGACCCACGACTTTCTCCACTCACATAAATTGATTCAAGATAGAAAAAGACCTAAACTTAAGGCATGGAATGATAAAAATCCTCAAGGAAAGCATAGAAAAAACACTAGAAGAGATTGGCCTGGGGAAAGACTTTATGAAGAAGGCTTCTGGGGCAATTGCAGCAACAACAATAAACAAATGAGACTTAATTAAAACAAAAAGCTTCTGTACAGCTAAGGAGACAACAACCAAAGCAAATAGACAACCTACACAATGGGAAAGGATATTTGCATATTTTGAATCAGGCAAAGCTTGATAACTAGGATCTACAGAGAACTCAAATTAATCCACATGAAAAAAGCCAACAATCCCATATATCAATGGGCAAGAGAGATAAATAGAACCTTCTCTAAAGATGACAGATGAATAGATAACAAAACATGAAAAAATGTTCATCATCTCTAATTATTAGAAAATGCAAGTCAAAACCACCCTGAGATATCATCTAACCCCAGTGAAAATGCAAATGCTGGCATGTGGAGGGAAGGGAACACTTTTACACTGCTGGTGAGACTGCAAATTAATACAACCTTTTTGGAAGGAAGTGTGGGGAACCTTCAAAGAACTCAAGCTAGACCTCCCATTTGATTCTTCGATCCCATTACTGGGCATCTACCCAGAAGGAAAAAAAATCCTTTTACCATAAGAACACTTGCACTAGACTGTTTATCACAACTCAATTTACAATCATCAAAATGTGCAAACAACCTAAATTCCCACCAACCCAGGAATGGATTAACTGTGATATAGGTATACCATGGAATACTATTCAGCTTCGAAAAAAGATGGAGACCATATCCTTTGTATTAACCTGTATGGAAGTGGAACACAATATTCTTAGTAAAGCTTCACAAGTATGAAGAAGCATGAATCCTATGTACTCAATTCTGATATGATGACAATTAATCACCTAGTACAAAGTGGGGGGTTGGGGAAGGGCAGAGCAGAGAGGTAAGGAGGGAGGGGTGAGGGAAGGGAAGAGCAGAGAGAGAGAGGAGGGAGGCGGGTGGGGGATCACAGTGTGTGACACACCTTTTGGTGGCAGGATACATTATAAGAGGGAGTTTACCTAACAAATGCAATCAATGTAACCTTGTTCTTTGTACCTTCGATGAATGCCCAACCCCCTCTCCAGAAAAGATTAGCACTATGTCAATGCAGTCAAGATTTATAAGGTGCACCTTACAGAGCTGTAGTTTGAGCTGCCCCTGAAGTCACGTAACCTGCGTTTGCTCTGCCTCTATTATCCTTACTCTTTAATCAGTAAATGAATTTGTCCTTACTAAGAAGAATGAAAATAGTAAGTGGGTAATAACACTTGGACAGCTTATCCAAGAGAGAATACTGGGATTCAACAGAAAAATGACAGTCAATACCTAAAGCGAGGCAGGAGGCAGGAAAAGGGCAGCCTGCTCAGCTCAGATAAACTGGGAACCAGGGAAGACTTCCCAACACACAGAAGAAAAAACCTAATCTGGAATTGAAGAATTCTTCACAAGGTCTTAAAGTAGCAGATACTAACACTTCAAAAGAATAGACAACTAAAACCAAAATAGGAAGGTAGGACTGTATTAAACTAAGGGGCTTCGGTATAGAAAAATGATCTCTAGGGCAGCGCCTGTGGCTCAGTGGGTAGAGTGCTGGCCCCATATACCGAGGGTGACAGGTTCGAACCCAGCCCTGGCCAAACTGCAACAACAACAAAAAAAGCCAGGTGTTGTGGCAGGTGCCTGTAATCCCAGCTACTCGGAAGGCTGAGGCAAGAGAATCGCTTAAGCCCAGAAGATGGAGGTTACTATGAGTGTGATAAAGTGAGACTCTGTCTCAAAAAAAAAAAAAAAAGAAAGAAAGAAAAATGATCTCCAGAGTGAAGACACAACCTGTTGAGTGAGAGAAAATATTTCCAAACTATTCGTTTGACAAAGGACTACTATATCTGAAATATACAATGAACTCAAACATATGGACTGGAAAAAGAAAAAATAATCCCATTAAAAATTAGGCAAACAAGGTAAACAGACTGTTCTCAAAAGAAGATATACAAATGACCAACAGGCATATGAAAAAAATGTTCAACCGCACTAATTATCAGTAAAATGCAAATCAAAACCATAATAAGATAGCATTTAACCCCAGGTAGAATAATAATCCCCAGCTAAAATTATTGTTAAATTATTTATATTGTTTAAATAATATGTTTTGGGAGGGTTTGAAATAGTTGAGATAAAGGTGTATGCTGTAGAAAAACACCAGATTTGAGGGATGATAAAATGATATTTTGCCTTTGTTTACTATCTGGGCAATATTGACTAAGTCATATCTTGGCAATATAGTCTTACCTGTAAAATTAAGGTAAATTTAAGGATTATGGCAACAATAATGTTATTATTAGCAGTAGTTTTGTTAATATTAGCTTATATAACTGTAAGAATTGTGCATAATTCAAATGAAATAAGACAAAAATAAATTTCTAAACTAAAAACAAGTTTAGAAATATGAAATAAGACAAAAATAAACAAGATTCAGTATGGATAGATTTATAGAAACTAAATGGTCCATGGTCATTCATCATCCCAGCTTATCAAGGCGCATTGCATTGATGTTCTTCTGGTCATGGCACTATATGTAGAATGAGGCTATCTCAATATTTACATGCTTCAGTAATAGAGATTCTAGGCTGTTGATGCTTTTATTTTGGAGGGGGTTTAGAAAATTTCTATTTTTTAAATTTCAAATTAATATGCAGATATACATGTTTAGGTATGTTGTTTTCTATTCTAAGGTAAAGTTGAAGTTATAGTTGAGGCCTTCATCCAGGCCCTCCCATGCTGGAGACCCTCACACTGTGCACATTGGGTGAGTTCCTGCCAATTGCCCTCCTCCTCCCTCCTCCTCTCTTCTTCTCCCCTCCCCATCACTAGACTAGACTTGTGTTTTTGTTTCCTGTGGATGTGTAGTTGTTTATGTATTGGTTTCATATTAGTATTGAGTACGTTGGATATTTGTTTTTCCATTCATGTGATATTTTACTAAGAAGAATGGTGCTTCAACTCCATTCAGGTAAATACAAAAGATATACATTTATACACCACAGTTTGTTGATCCATTCACGGGTAAATGAGCACTTGGGTTCCTTCCATTTTTTGGCAATTGTGTACTGAGCAATGCAAGGGTTCTAGTGCAAATGTCATTGTGGAAAAATGATTTTTGTTCTTCTGGGTGGATACTTAGTAATGGGATTAAAGGATCAAATGGAAGGTCAATTTTAGTCCATAATTTTTCCCATAATGTTTGTATTAGTTTGCAATTCCACCAGCAGTGTAAAAATGCTCCCTTATCTCCATCTCCATACCAGCATCAGGAGATTTGGGACTTTGTGACGTGAGTTAATCTCACTGGAGTTAGGTTTTGATTTGCATTTCTCTGGTGATTAGATATGGTGGACGTTTTTAAATTTCTACTTTTTCAATGTTTGGCATACACTTTACATTGCACAGCATATGGTTTGATTTAGGGTTTTAACATTTTTCACAAGCATTATCTTATTTTGCCCTCATGCAAGTTTTGTAAAGTAGCTTGGGGAAACTATGATGTGATAGTGTGAGGAATATTAGAGCAAATTTCTAGTATATATTTCCAAAGATTGAACTATCTGTTAAACTAACTGATATAACAGATACTTGAAGAGAACAAAGAACTTTGAAAATTATCCATGGTAGTGATATTAACATTTTCATGTAGTCAATTGTATAAATTTCTCTCTGTGGAAAGATGGTGCTGACAGAAGCTAGCACTGTAGTAGAGAAGGGAAATCTGCCATATTTAAGAAGTTTGAATCTTTCATTTTCCCAGTTGAAGTAAGAAAAAATGATATTGAATGAGTTAATGTGGATATTCTGGTCACTAAATGGTAGACTCCATTGTATGACAGGGTAGTCCAAAAAGTATTTCCACAGCTAGGCATGATGGCTTATGCCTGAAATTCTAGCAATTTGGGAGGCTGAGGTGGGATGAATGCTTGTGGTCAGGAGTTAGAGACCAGACTGGGCAACAGAGTGGGGCCTCATCTTTATGAAAGAAAAGAAAAATTAACTTGGTATTTACCTGTAGTCCCAACTACTAGGGAAGCTGAGACAAGGGAATTGCTTGAGCCCAGGAGCTAGATCTTGCAATGAGCTATGATGATGCCACTGCTTTTTTGCCTCAGTAACAGAGTGAGACCTTGCCTAAAAATAAAAATAAAGACAAAAACAAAAAAAGCATTTCCATAGCATCCATGAAGTATCTTTAATACTATTCATTGATTTATTTGTTCTAAATATTTATTTTTCACACAAATATCTACTAGTTTATTTATCACACAAATATCTAACTGATTCTACTATTCTACTATTCATTGATTAATTTGTTATAAATATTTATTTATTTATCACAAAAATATCTATTAATCTATTTATCACACAAATATCTAACTAATTATTATATTTCAAAGAACCTTTAAGTTATCTAATCTATCACTCTAAATTATGGGGTTTTTTTGATTGCTTGTTTTGTTTGTTTCATATAAATGGGGTCTCAATATGTTATCTAGGCATTCAAGCTGGCTTTGAAGTTGTGGCCTCAAATCCTCCTCCCATGTTGTCCTTCCATGGTTTTGGGATTACAGGCATGAGCTAACATGACTGGCCAAATGATTCTTAATGTAAGTAAGTTTCCCTGGATATTTTCTTGACTTAATTGAGTTTGTATATTTGAAATCTACATTGTTTTTCACCCTACCTTCTTCCCCTGCTACCCTTATTTACCCTTCACCTTTGTATCCCAAAAAAAAGGTTAGAGGTAGTTAAATCAGGTCGAGGTCCAATATCACTGGCTCATTAACCAAGAATCTAACTATTATTCTTCACTGCCCTCCATAGCACCAATGACGGGTAAGATTCCCAAAGCGGGGACAACCTAAGACAGGATATGGAGAGGCTGCAC
>CAUYPK010037895.1:0-35560 GCA_963574355.1 Loris lydekkerianus | reverse complement strand
TTGCACCATTTCCTCTGGAATCTCTTCCCATGCATCACGAACCCACTTTGCTATCAGTTCTATGTCAGGCTTCTTTAGATTTCCGACTTTTGTCAGTTGGGCTTGACCAGATGACATCCATTCATGCCACATCTTTCACACACTGTCTTTAAAGGGTTTATTTAGACACACATCTAGGGGCTGCAATACAGATGTAAGCCCACCAGGAATAATGGCCAAAGTAACCTGAGATGACTTTGCCAGTTTTTTTATGTCACCAGATGTGTGAGCTCTGAACATATCCCAAACCAACAACGATGTTTTTTTCTTCAAGGCTGCTCCTGGTCGTTCATTCCAAATTTCTTCCAGCCATTTTTTTGTTCCGTCCTCATCCATCCAGCCTTTTTCATGTATGCGCATTGTAATTCCTGGTGGGAATTTGACCTTTTTAGGCAAAGTCTTCCTTTTAAAAATAATGACAGGTCTCAGCTTAGTTCCATTAGCTAAACATGTAAATGGTTAAAAATCCTGAATCCTTATACCCCAAAACCCCTGATTATAAGGATTCAGGATTTATAAACATACTTCAAACTGTTCTACACACTGACCATTACAATGGATCAACAGCAAAGCAAGCACCCAGAAATTAAAGGACAGAACCTAGCTTCCACAATGATGCAAAAGATCAAACTAAGCAATGGACTTTCACAAAATGAGATGAATACAATGCAACCACACTTATAAATTATCTCAATAAATGTTAATGGCTTGAATTCCCCACTGGAAAAAAAAAAAAAAAAAAAGACTTTATGGCCTTAAATGGGGTTTTCACTTAATTAAATGTGCCATTAAATATTGTGGGTTAAATAGTTCAGTGGAATACAGTTCAGTTCAGCTGCCTACCTCTTCAGCTGAGCCACAACTTGTGGACTGAGCTGAAGCACCGCCCCCTCAAGCAGACGGCAGAAGACGACTGGAGACTACGTGCATTTGATTAGGTGCGCACGCACGAATCAAATAATCTGTATGACCCGAGTATATACAGTATATTTGTGTTTTGGTTTTTGTCCACACTGATAGTGCCTGTCATATTTGTAACTGTTCTCTGTTCATTGCTGTTGTTCTTCTATTCTTCCTTTCTTTTTTTTTTTTGTCTGCCACACTTTTCTTACCTCTTCTGGTTTGGTATTTTGGGGAGTTCTTTGTTTGTTTGTTTCATTTTTTGTTTTTCTTTTTCTGAAAGTCTCACTCTGTCACCCTTGGTTGAGTGCCTGGTGTCACAGCTCACAGCAACCTCACACTCCTGGGTGTTCAAGCAATCCTCTTGCCTCAGCCTCCCCAGTAGCTGGGACTATAGGAGCCTGCCATAATGCAGGGCTAGTTTTTCTATTTTTAGTAGAGATGGAATCTCACACTTGCTGGTCTCCGACTCCTGAGCTCAGGCTGTCCACCTGCCTCAGCCTCCCAGAGTGCCAGGATTACAGATGTAAGCCACGGCACCTGGCCACCACCTCTAGTTTTAATTGAGCAATTTATATAATTCTGTTTTCTCCCTTGTCTTAGTATGTCTATTATACCTCTTTTTTGAAAATTCTTAGCAGTTGTCCTAGAGTTGCAAAATACATTTCCAACTAATGTATATCCATTTTCAAATGACAGTCTACTTTATGGGTGGTACAAGTGTCTTAGAGTATTTCCAGTTCCTCTCTTCCCGTTATCCCTAACACCCAGGAACACCATTCATTCTACTTATCACACGCTGTCATCACCAAATACATTGTTGTTATTATGAAAAAGTTATCTGTTAGATCAATTAATAAGAAGAAAAATAAAAGATGTTATTTCACTTTTACTCATTCTTTCGCTAATGTTCTTCCTTTCTTTATATAGATCTGAGTTTCTGACCTGATTTTCTTTCTCTCTGCAGGTCTACAGGCAACAAAGTCATGCAATGTTTATCTTTATTTCTCTTTCACTTTTGAAGGATAATTTTGCTGGATACAGAACTCTAGGTTGGGTTTTTTCTGTCAGTGTTTTAGATATCTTACTGCACTCTCTTCTTACTTACATGATTTCTGAAGAGAAGTCTGATGTAAGGCTTAGCTTGTAAAGTGTTACCTTGGAGGTAAAGTGTTTTTTCCCCTCTGGATTCTTTCAAGTTTTTCTTCTTGTCTTTGATTTTTCTGCAGTTTGATTATGATATCCTTAGGTGTAGTTCTTTTGGTATTTATCCTGCTTGGTATTCTCTGAGATTCTTGCATCTGTGGTTTGGTTTCTATCCTTAATTTTGGAAAATTCTCAGCCATTGTTTGTAGCAGCAATTTCTTTTGACTCCTCTCTCTTTTCCTTATGGTATTTTGATTTTGCTGTGATGCTAAAACTTCCTCTGGTATCCTTATTTTTGTCTCTCTTATTATTTCTGGGTGTCCTTAGAGACTCCTTAAATGAGTGTGTGGCTTTCAGTTCTTTTAGCTGCAATTGTCTAATATTATACCGAAGCCCCGTTGGGGTTTGGGGGGAGAGAGTGGGCTAAACCTCTGTTCTATGGTTCAATCTCTTAGTGAGCCTGAATTTGATATTTTTCCTTCCACCAAATCAGACTTTGGTAAGTCCCAGGTGGTTAGATTCTGATAAAACAGTTTTCCTCACCAGCATGCCTTGTTAAGGTGAAGGGAGAACCCTGGGAGTATTTAAAAATGGTTACCTTCCTTCTAACCGCTACCCGCAACCCCAGAAGAACTAGGCGGTTTCTCTCCAGTCTTTGCAGCTGAGAACCTGGTACAGCATCTGGAGGTACAAACATGAACATGTACCCCTCCCCTTAAGACTATAACCATGAGACTCCGCATTTTTTAACTCTCAAACGAGTATACGCTGAGCCTCCAGCATTGCATCCTACTGATACTGGCCTTGGCTATGGGTTCCTCTACCTCTATTAACCTGTGATCCTCTGTAGCCACCTATCTATTTCTGCAGTTTGGGGGCAGTGACATCACCACTCTGATGGATTTAAGAAGAACTATTGATTTTCTGCTTGTTCCGATTTTTTCTTATTGAAAGAATGGAAGTGACAAGCTCTAAGTTCTTTATATGTCTGACTAGAAACCAAAAGTCTTCTCCTATGTGTTTTTATAAACCTTGTAATATTCTAATTATACAGTAGAACCTCCATAGCCAACCAAGTCCCTACACTGACCACGTCTTTAAGTTGACCTAATTTTCATAGACCAGACATGCACCACCACATGTACTCAATGGAAGTTCCTTCTGTTGACCTCGTCCATATCAGTTTGTTAAGTCCCTTGGGTAGTCAGCTTTCAAAGGTTCTACTATATTTTTTGTTAAGTGGTATTCTGCTAAAGATCTCACCCTATTTCTCACTTTTTCCTTTAGCGCCATGTTTATAAGGTCTTTCCACGTTGCTATGTGGCCTCTAATGGATTATATCTTACTTGCTTTATAGGATTCTACACTGTGTATTGACCAATTTTTCCCATTTCTATTCCTCTACTGATGGATACCTAATTTACTGCCAATTTCCCAGTGTACAAACAGCTCCAGGGCTAACATCAAAAAACACATTTCTGGGGTAGCACCTGTGGCTCAAGGAGTAGGGCACCGGCCCCACCGGCAGTGGTGGGTTCAAGCCTGGCCCCAGCCAAAACTGTACAAAAAATAAAAAAAAAAACAACCAGGGAATTTCAGGTGGCACCTGTGGCCCAAGGAGTAGGGCGCCAAATACCGGAGGTGGCGGGTTCAAACCTGGCCCTGGCCCAAAACTAGGGGGAAAAAACAAACAAACAAAAAAAAAACACACCACATTTCCTTATAGAACTGTAGAGGAATTTATGCCAAGGAGAGAACTGGTGGCTCATGGTACACTTAATTTGATCTTAATTTGATCATGTAGCACCAGACTGATCTCTTAAAAGATTGCTGAGTGGGGCATGAAGGTTCTTCTACCTTTATTCCCTGAGAGCACTCGGCACCACCTAACTGGCTAATTGTCTCTCTAATGTCTGATGTTGTTGCTGTTATTTTTATGCCCACTTCTCTAACTACTACTAAGTTTGAGCATCTCTTCATCATGTTTGTTAACCTTTTGTGTTTCTTTTTCTGTGTGTTGCTTATTCATTAGCTTTGCTTGTTTTTTTCTGTTGGAGTTTCTGTGCTTTCCTCATTGATTTGCAGAAATGCCTTACGTATTCTATACATTAGGTTCTTACAAATGTTTTCTCCCAACCTGTCATGCCTGTTACCTTTGTCTATATTATTATTTGTTGATCAAAACAATTATCGATAGAATCAAGTACATCAGTGCTTCTCCTTATGCTTCTTGCTTCTCCCCAGGCCATAAAAATTTTTCCTATATTATTTCTATTAACTTTATAGTTTTATTTTTTCTGCATAGATTAGGTACTTAATCCACTTGCAGCCTACCTTATAAACAGCGTTAGATAACGATCAGGCAAAATTTCCTAAGGAAATGACATTTAAGCTGCAATCTGAAGGGAAAAGAGAGTTACCTTAGTTAAAAATCAGAAGAACAGTTCTCCAATCTGCAAGAGCAAGGAGAAGAGCAATGATTTATGTCAAGATTGAGTAAATGGAAGAAGTTTTCATGGTTGGAGTCCAGCAGAAAGAGATACGATATAAGCTTGAAGAGAAAGGCAGTGAAGAGATAAGGAAAGACATTGTAAATCGGGTACAATGTCATAAAGATCTAGATAAGCAAACTGAAAACTCATTTCATGGGAGTATGGAAAGTTCAAAACCCTTCCCAAGATTTCAGCCCACTCCTGGTAGGTTCTATCACTAGCAGTAAACTCCTGATTCATTCAAAGGTCAGCACTGCAACAAATGAGTCCTGGTCTTATTCCTACATAATGTTAACCAAGACACTTCCTTTTCTTTTGCACGCACACATGAACACACACAATATTACATATGCACACACATAATCACCCACACACACAGGTAATTTGTGTAAGTAGTAGATTTTTACAGCGTATCAGACAGTTATATCATTGCAATGCACAAGTTAAAGTGAACACTAGAATTTTGGTCCTCTAAAGTCCTCAAACCCTTCACCATCAGGACTTCCATCAACCATATCTTTCCTTTATCTTCACCGACATTTATTTTGTTACCTTGGCTTCTGGTGTCTCATGCCATCAGAGTTTCTCTCAGCTCACGTCTGGTAATTTGTTGAAGTATTTTTCTTCACAAAGACCATTTTCTCCTTAATAACAGAAATTCTAGTTCCAGTTGTTAGGATAATAAATGTTTCATTCTGCTACACAGGCTTAGAAGTTTGGGTTTTGTCTAAGGACAATAGGAGGCCATTGGAATAGATGCTCCTCTATTGAAGATGCATTTGAGTGATAGCTAACTCTGGGTATGGTTTGCAGAATGGATTGATGATTTGCAGGAGGAAGTGAGATTTACAGCAGGACGATCATTTAGAAGACATGATGTAGTTCAGGACTCTGAATGAGGATGGTGTTAATAGGGAGGCAGAAGGGATGGAGGATTACACAGATAACTGAGATACTTGTAGGTAGAGCAACAGGACTTGGCGATTTGGTTGGGTATAAAAGATCCTTCAGTTTCTGACTTGGAAAACTCAGTACATTATTATTTTATTTAGACAGCAAATACTGGAGAAGGAATAGGCATGGATAACGATCCTCAGTTCAGGTTTGGTCGTGTGCAGCTTGAACAGAAGGACCTATGGCATATCCCCAGAGAGAGTCCAAGCAGGGAGATGGGCAGGTGGTTTGGAGCTTAGGACAAATTCCAGAGCGAGAGATACAGATTAGGGGTAACCAGCCTAACTTCCTTGAGATTGTCCAAGGAAAGAATATAAAGAAGTAAGAGAAGAAGGCCTCGTTTAGAGTCCTAAGAATTCTCACATTTAAGAGACAAGTCAATGAGAAAGAGCTATGAAAAGAGAGAAAAATGAGAAGACTGTGAAAAGTCTTCTCAGACTTTTCTCAGAACGTGAAGAGAATATTTCAGAATAAGGACAATGTCTGAAGCTTTAGAAAGAAAGAAATGGAAGAAATTGGGAATAAGAAAGTTTAAATAAATTACCCTCAAATTGGGGCCATGTGCAATGGCTCACACCTGTAATCCTAGCACTCTGGAAGGCAAGGTGCATAGATTTCTTGAGCTCAGGAGTTCAAGACCACCCTGAGCAAGAAAAGTGAGACCATGTCTCTAAAAGTAGCTGGGTGTTGTGGCAGGTGCCTGTAGTCCCAGCTACTCAGGAGGCTGAGGCAGGAGGATCCCTCTTGAGCTCAGGAGTTTGAGGTTGCTGTGAGCTATGATGCCATAGCACTCTACCCAGGGTGACAAAGTGAGACTCAGTCTCAAAAAATAAAAATAAAAAAATTACCCCAAGGGCAGCACCTGTGGCTCAGTGAGTAGGGTGCTGGCTCCATATACCGAGGGTGGCAGGTTCAAACCCGGTCCCACCCAAACTGCAACAAAAAAAACCAGCCCGGCGTTGTGGTGGGCACCTGTTGTCCCAGCTACTTGGGAGGCTGAGGCAAGAGAATCACCTAAGCCCAAGAGCTGGAGGTTGCTGTGGGCTGTAACGCTATGGTACTCTAGTGAGGGTGACAAAATGAGACTCTGTCACTAAAAATACAAATAAATAAAATAAAATGTTACCCCAAAATGCACACACATAAGTGGGGATGTGAGCCTGATCATTGTGCGCATACCAACTTCATCTTTGCAGGCCCATTTCCTCATCTGTAATACTTAGGAAAAATGGAGAAGGGAGAGAGAGATTGAACTGTGTAACTTCTGTGATTCCTCTTCATAGTCTATCATTGTCTAAATGGGGAAGAAAATCTGGGAGTAAGTATCTGGGTAATCACTGGTGTGCCCTTTAGTTCTTTGTTTATTTACTTCTAACAGTAGGACAGAACAGACATGCAATAAATGTTTGCTGGATTGAATACCAGAGCACATGATTATTGCCAAAGTAAATTCAGAGGATGCCATTAAATTTCCATTAATGCAGAAGGCATTAGAGGCACAGCTGAAATCTATTAGTAAATCATCATTAATTGTCCAACATCCACCCTACTAAATGCTGTTTTTATTTATTTATTCATTTATTTTACCGTTGGCTCTTACTTGGCTGGGGCCCACAGATAAAGAGGCCCAGCAGCCACTGTATCTACTAACAGCATTATGATACAAAAACATGATGACAACTAGTTTAAAAAGGCAATTATTCAATATGTAGAGTTGAGGGTGGTTCTGCATCTATGCAATTTGCACAATAAAAAAAAGCAGAGATTGGGCCTTGCTCCCTCCAGCGCCTGGAAAGAATGTTCAGGTGTAGTTTTATTGAGAAAGATAACCGGACCAATGCAATACTTTCAAAAGAATTTCCTTCTTACTGGAATACCAAGGGCAAGAACCAAGCAGATGTGTAAGGCCACTTGTTGATAAAGGACCCACAGTGAGGGAAGGAAAATCTCTTCGTCCTATTCCCTTTCAATGACTTCTAGTCTCCCTTAACTCTGTGCCTGATAAGAACCTTACAAACCAAGGAGACAAACCTGATTCTGGTGGCCAATTGGTTATTCTGTAGTTGAATTTCACCTAACATTCTATGTAGAATATTTGCTTTTAAAATCAAATACCGTAATATAAAATTTGATGTCTTCCAGACAGTATGGTTGTCTGCCCGCAAAATTACTACAGGATTACCTTATGTGTTTATATGATCCATCAATTCCATTTCTGGGTCTATACCCAAAAGAATTGAGAGCAGGGACGTGGACAGATATTTGAATACTAATGTTCACCGCAGCACTGATCACCTATAGGCAAAAGGTGGCAACAACCCAGTGTCCATCAATAGACGAATAGATAAACCAAACATGATACACATATATGCAGACAATGGAATATGATTCGGCCTTCAAAAAGGATGAAATTCTAATACATGTTATGGCATAGATGAACCTTGAAGGCATTAAGCTAAGTAAAATAGGCCAGCCGCAAAAGGACAAATATTGTATGATTTCACTTACATGAAGCACCAAATTCATGGAGGCAGAAAGTAAACTATGGTTACCAGAAACTGAATACGGGAATTACCATGTAGCAGGTGCAGAGTTTCCACGTGGGGTGAAGAAAAAGTTCGTGAGATAGACAATGGTGATGGTTACCCAACAACGTAACTATACGTAATACCACTGAACTGTACATTGTAAGTGGTTAAAATTATAAGTTTTATGTTATGTATAATTTATCACAATTTTCAAAAAATACCACACCCGTAACTTCTAGAGACTGTGTAGTAGGGTAGAAATAGAGTCTGTAGATAAGAGGTGGTTGGGAGTCCCAGTTCTGATACTTTAAAGTCTGTGTGACCTGTCGAAAGTCACCTCGCCTCTCAGAGGATCAGTTTCCTCATCTCTACAATGGGACAACGGGGATGCAGAAAAGTCAGTTCGAACACAATGGTTTATAGCAATGAATACCTAAATAAAAAAATACAAAACAACCTAATGTGACACCCCAAGGAACTAGAAAAAGAAAAAAACTAAGCCCAAAGTCAGCAGAAAGAAGGAAATAATAAAGATCGGGGCAGAAATAAATGAAATAGAGACTAGAAAAACAATAGAAAGATCCATGAAACTAAGAGTTGGCTTTCTGGAAAGGCAAACTGACAAACCTTTAGTTAGACTAAGAAAAGAAGAGAGATTCAAATAAAATCAGAAATGAAGTAGGAGACATTACAATTAATAATCACAGAAACACAAATGATGGTAAGAGACTGCTGTGAACAATCATATACCAACAAATTGGATAGCCAAGAAGAAATGGATACATTCCCACACTCACAAACTACCAAGACTGAATCATGGAAAAAATAGAAAGTCTGAACACACCAGTAAAAAGCAGAATTAAGTCCGTAAAAAAAGTCTCCTATCAAAGAAAATTCCAGAACCTGGTGGTTTCACTGCTGAATTCTACCAAATATTTAAAGAACTAATACCAATCCCTCTCAAACTCTTCCAAAAAATTGAGGGAGAAATAAAATAGGACTTTGAATGATTGTCCTGAGGGTTATGTATGCATAAAGCACCCAGCATAATATCCCATATCTAGTAGGGGCTCATTAAGTGATATTCATATGAACCTGAAAAATACTTCCATTCAGAGAATGACATATATAAAAAACAATCCACTTTTTGAACTCTGAAATTATATGCATAAATTATTTAGGTCACTCTTACCAATGAGTATTTGCTAAAGAGAAACCGTTCGATACCACAATACCTTCCTTGGGCCATCTTTCTCGCTGGCCTTAAATCATAACCATAAAAACACTGCCTCTGTGTGACTTTGAATCTCAAGCTCCAAGAGCCAAAGGATTATTTTATTTTTCATCCTCTTTCGGTTACAGCTAACTAATATTTTCATTAAACATTTAATTACTTGGCTGTAAAGTTACCCTATCTCTGCCCAATGCCCAATTCAAAGCTAAACAAGTGGAAAGATTTAATATAATTCTCATAGTTAAATATCTGGGGTTGGACTTAATCCCTAAATTACCTGCGTGTAGACACAACTTGGGGAAGACATACTGCAGAGAGCTGTTTTGTCAGAGGGAAGGCAGAAAAACAGCTTCTGCAGAAGAGGCCCCCAGTGAATTAAGGTTAAAAGGATTTGCCCTTGCAGGACCCCAGGTCTCTAATTGGGGCCTTCAATTCCTGTAATCCAGAAGGATTGAGACGAGACGCTTCTAGATTATTGCCAAAGCCCACAGGTGACTCAAAAGGAAAAAACAATTAGTGCCCCAAAAACCCTTCAGATAGAAAAGAGGTATTTAATGAAATCCAGTGCAGGCCCAGACAGGGGAGGGTGCTTAGTCAACATTCAGCCATTAGCAAAGAACAGAAAAGACTGTGTATTTCTCTCTTTAGTTTTAATTTCACTAAATATCTGAGGTTTTTCTTTCCAGAGGACATTAATTTGCTACTTTAAAGGGAATACAAAAGTGATTATACCTATAGTTAAGAAAGATGGTTTTCTTTGTAACTCCACAATCTTTAAAGTAATAGTAAAAAAAAAAAAAAAAAAAAAGCACATCATACAAAGGATTCAAATTCCATGCACTTTTGTTCTTCTAATGCACAAGCCTGTGTGAAGAATCTAAAATCTTACAGATCCATTAAACTGCAAGAGCAATCCAAGTATGGCAGATTGGTACAGAAGGAACGGTCTAGAAACTAAGCTCCAAAATGTACAATGATTTTCAACCTGGGCTGCAAATTGGAATTATATGAGGACTTTTAAAAATAGCAGTACCTGGAACCAACCCCCGGAGACTGTGAAGTCTTTGGTCTGGAGCAGCCTGGACATTGAAATTTTCAAAATCTCCCCAGGTAACTCTAAAGTGCAACTAAGGATGAGAACTGCTAGTACTTCACTAAAGAAAGCCAACAGAAGGAAGGAAGACAGTAGTCTGTTATGTCATTCAGAACCGGCTACAGGATTTTCAGGACACAGTGCAAAATTAAGACGAGGCCAGGTGCAGTGGCTTACACTTGTAATCCTAGCACTCCAGGATGCTGAGGCAGGTGGGTTGCTTGAGCTCAAGAGTTTGAGACCAGCCTGAGCAAACTGAGACCCTGTCTCTATTAAAATGAGAAAAATTAGCGGGACGTGGAGGATGCCTGTAGTCCCAGCTACTTGGGGGAGCTGAGGTAGAAGAGTCACTTGAACACGAGTTTGAGATTGCTATGAGCTAGGCTGAAACCTCTGCACTCTAGCCCTGGTGACAGAATGAGAGTCTGTCTAAAAAAAAAAAAAAATTAGAATTTAAGATGAGGGAAAAGCATTTAATCACACATAGGGTCCCTCTACGCACAGGGCCCTGTGTGGCTGCACATGTCACACAGCCATGAAACAAGCTCTGACTTCATTCTGTACTAAATCCAATTATTTCACTTTGTTTTAGGAACCAATTTTTTTGGAATAACTGGGAAATATGTTCTCTTCTCTCGGTGTGGTGTTTACCATGTCTTAAGGCTCCAAAATAACTAATCTCTGAACTATATCATTGTCTATTTAAGGAGTCTTCTCTGTCCCTCTGTCAAGAGTGACAAAAGGCTGAACTCCAGAACAAATATGCAAAGACATTTGGGCTTTCATTTCATATCCTCATCTGCTACAGAGAAAACATCGTACCTATGAAATACTAGCTCTGAACGCAAGCTTCTTGGTCTGGAAAAACCAAAACAAACAGAAACCAAGAGTCTGGAACAGTCTCTTTAAAAAAAAAAACCTTACTAGTTCTCACCTCTCTGCCCTGTACCACAAATTTTATTAGCCATTCTCTGTAGTAAAAACACAAACTTTCAAGCCTGCATTCATTTAAAATATTGTCCTTATATACTTACCAATAAATAAGTACAGAATATTATGATAATTTCAGGGGGAAACTAATAATCAAAAATAGGGTAGAAACTTCCTAAGCACAAATTTTGTCAAACACTCCGGGCTTTCCAGGTTGAAGCATCATTTCCACTTCGTCCTCCCAGGTGTACGGGGTAGAATACAAAGTTAGGAGAGCCCTCTGGTGGCCAAAATCAAGATCTAACGCTGAGAAATTTAAATGGACGGAGCACAATAGATTTCCAGAAATGAGAAAGTCTAGACAAGGCATAGCTTTTGCCTTACCTCTCCCCACCCAGGCTATCCTCTTCTTATTAGTGCTATTGGAACTAATAGGGGGAACTATCTGGGGTTACAGTAAAGAGAATTAGGAAGAAGAGGCTGCAAAAAACGGGGTCTGACAGCGTAAAAAAAAATCAGACCCCTAGTTAGACAGATCTTAGGTGCACACACACACCAGATCTCCAGCTCCCCCACCACTTCTAATCCTGCATTTCTCATTTTCATCTTGCAGCGCTCCACCTGTTTAGAATGAATCAGAAACTCTGGGGGTGAAGACCCAGCGATCTGTTTTAACAAGCCCTCCAGGGGATTCTGATGCAGGCCAAAGTTTGATGGACACTGATATATAATGTTGACTCTTCTGATAAAATGATTCCGGCCTAGGTGCCTAATCTACATAGACATAAATGCTTGAAGGAGTTTGTTATGATTCCAGAGAGATTCTCAGGCACCCTCCGCCACAGTTATTCTGACTCAGTAGGTCCAGAGTGGGATCCAGAAATCGGTGTTTAGCACCACAGGTGATTTTAGTGTAAGGCGTCTCAAAGACTACACTTCCCATTCACCGATAGAGTGAGTGGGGTGGGTAATTCTAGAACATGAAGCAGGTTAGGAAGATGCTAGACTTGAGTGGGAAGCTATGAGGTGGGAACCATTTAAGATAAGATGGGAGTCCAAGATCCTTGGGAGAAGGGTTCCGAAAGGGAAATTGGCATTGGCCAAAGATACATTTTTCTTGTTTTAAAGTGCTTTGCCTATGCTGGTTTCCACCTCCTAAACGCAGGAAGACTACTTCCTTCTCATCGCTCGCCACCTGGCTCCTTTCCACAAGCCCCAAGAGTCAGGCTGGAGTTATTATAAAAGTCATTATGATTTAACTGGGCTTTTGTTAGCTCTTCAGGGAAAGTGACCATCATATGTGATGATGGAACGTGTTCCAATTTCCAAACAAAGATTTAAAAGAAACGTTTGGAACACAGCATATTCGTAAGTCGGGGACTGGCTGACTTCGTTTAACTTTTCATAATTTTGTCTTGAATTTAGGAGTACCCCAAACAGTGACCAGGAAAGAGTTTTACGAAGGGCGGCTGCCAGTTTAGTTTAATTGGATTTGAACTTTAGAATATGTAATTACTGATCTATACAGCCCTAAGCCTAACCTTGTAGGTAGCGTTCTTTTCATCGCTTGCCATCCTGCACTATGCAATGAAAACCAGCTGCACAGGTTAATGTGTAATCAAAGTAGCATCAATACCGCAAACATCACACATGCACAATTGTTACCTAGTCATCTCATATATATCTATGTATTACATGTACTTTGTGTTATACAGTGTAACGCATGAATAGATAAAATCATGTATATAACCAACACAGGAACAAAGAATCTCATGAGACGTTGTATGGCAGTACACCCTGTTTTTATGACTTTGGCACCGAAGAGATTAGAAAGATATAAACACTGACTCCCATGTATTCATGGCACTCTTCAGAAAAATATTTTGAAAAAACTTCTGATAAAATTTCCATTCTTTTGAACCTATCTTATAGATTCCCCACTCCTCAGAATATTCCAAAACTTGAATGCTAAAGGAACTCCTGATAAAATGCCAGATTTTGAATTGCAAATAAGGTTGTGGATTCCAAAGTGGTTGGGTAAGAGTGGACCAAGTTAAAGCCACTGCCTCACCTGTCCTGTAAAAACCAGCTTAAAGCAACTTCATCTCCAGAGGAAGATGGGGAGGAATAATATATTCTAAGTTAGGAACCCGAAATTGTTAGCCTAAACTACTCCTCTTTGTGTCTGTTGTGGAACTCTGATTTTTTCCCTCCTCTTATAAGCCTGCTTCCTACCACATTCCTAGGAGCAGGGCAGGTAAGCAGGAGCCCTTCATTAACTAGGCTGGGCTTTCTTTGTTTGGGAAGAAGTTGGGTGTGGCTTTAGGGGGAAGAAAACTGTACCCCTGATCTACCTGGCCAAGCCAACCCATCCTCCCCTGGGGGTGCTCCTGGCAACCACTGTGCTCTTGGACTACATCCAGTTAACACCCCACGCTAGAAACAACTGCTGCTTTACACGGATCACACCCCTTAGCATTCCCAACTTAGGTTCTGTTCTGAGTGTTAAGGGTCCCTAGGTGAATATTTTACCATAGAATCTGCATTTTTTCCCCTTGGTCTTCTGAAACATCCATAAACACCTAATAACTTTTCTTACCAGAAATACTGCAGCAATTTAAAAAAATAAAAAATACCTCTAAAGCAATTTAGTGCTTTGGGGCCTTCATTTCACCCTTCCAAAAAGCCCTTCAACAGCTAAGGCAATTCCAAAAGTTTGTCCGGCCAACCAAAATCACAAATAAAACAAAAAACACAGGGCGTTTAGGTAGTATTTACTGTCTTTCTCAAGATCACTCCTGGGAAAGCCTCCGTAACTGTAGTGAAAGCAAAAGCACTCCCCTGTAAGATGGAAGACGAATAGCACTCTGGAGAAGGAAGTAGATCTTTTCATTCAGAAAATAAATGTACCTAGGAATTAAGTGGCATATAAAGCTGAGGAGAGTCAAGTCTAAGAATTCGGCTTTTTAGCACAAGCCCGAGGGTGACAGGAGACCCCTGCATCTGAGAGCACGGGTCAGCTCCTGCTGCAGCACTGCAGCACCACCTCGTGTGCAAAAGCTTTCTGTTTTGTTTTGTTTCTTCAAGAAACAACTAGAAGCCTGAGCTCTGCCCTCTGAATCCCCGTCGTCTTTGCCAGATTATTAGAAGAGGCTGCAGGCAAAGAAAGACCAGAAGGAGGGGCCCTGACTTCTAGCTAGAAGGAGAAACTTTGGAATTCTCTGTGAACACTCTGCAGGACGGTCTTTAGCACCTTGGATCTTAACTGGGTGCCTCCTCACTTGAACCTCATCCATCGACTGTGAGCTCCTGAAAACAGGACTGTCTTCCACCTCTTTATTCCCAGAGCACAGAAGGTAGTATGTGGTGGAGACTCAACAAACATCAGATCCATGAAAAAACTCACTGGAACTTTTAGGTGGGAAAACAAATCAGACCTCACATTAATACCACGTATTTTTCACCAGCTAGCTCTGCAGGTTAACATATTAACTGCCTTGTGAGTTGTGAACTATTTTAAGTTTTCACATTATTTTTTACATTACTAATTTTCAAGTTTTATGTTACTTTTTATCAATGCATGTTTTAGGATCATTTTGGTTTTGAAGTTTTTATTCTATTTTCATAATAAAACACTGTGGCCTAAAGGAAACATTTTTCTTTTGTGTGTGTGTGTGTGTGTGTGTGTGTGTGTGGCAGTCAATGTGTTAAATTGTAAAAGGTTTAAATTTGGTCAAAAAGATTTAGAATTTAGAATTTAGAATTTGATCAAATACAAGAAATTAAGCCAACTTGCAAATACAAAAGTACATTGATATCACTGGAAATTTCAAGGGAAAATTAAATGATTTCTAATTGACTTAATGGAAAGATAAATTATGGTGTACATAAGAATTTCTCAAAATAGGTAATCCAAGCCCTAATACTCAAATAAATTCATCAGAATCATCCTATATATGTTCATGAACCTAAATACATCTCAAATATCAGTACACCTTTAGAAAAATTTGGTGAGTCTTTGATAAAATCATCTAAGAGCACTTAGCACTATCCAACTTCTTTCTAGGAGTCCCATATAATGCTCTAACATTCAGAAAGCAAATAAAACTGAAGTGAGTTATTAAAGGCCACCCAATGTGGAGTTTTGCCTGATACAACAAAAAAATTATAGCCAATTCAAGCACACTTTTCATCTGTCAAGAACCACAGCAGTGAATTCAGCAAGCCAAAAAACTTCCAACGAAATTGCATGAGTCTCAGCTTCCAAGAACAGTCTCTCCATCTCTCACAAATTCCAAGGCCAGAGAACAGAGTGACTAATTCTAACTAAAATAAAAACCAGCTGCCTAAAGCACTATAATAAGTACATATAAAAATTCAAGAACAATTGTGATTTAAGCAGGAATAGAACAAAGTTCACAGCATAATAGCAGTAAGAAAAGGTGATTTTGAGCACTACCCCAGGCTACTTCTGACTCTCAGCGTTCTGCTTTAACAACAATTCAAAGAGAGTACTCTCTGATTTTCTAACCAAAAGTCTTCAAAGGGGACAATCATTCCTAATACCAGTCAGTCATGTAGGTGGCATCATTAACAAACCCTGATCACCAGCCCATAGCTCAGTGATTACGGCACCAGCCACATACACTGAGGCTGGCGGGTTTGAACCCAGCCCAGGCCAGCTAAACAACAATGACAACTGTAACAAAAAAATAGCCGGGCATTGTGGCAGGCACCTGTAGTCCCAGCCACTAGGAAGGCTGAGGCAAGAGAATCTCTTAAGCCCAACAGTTTGAGGTTGCTGTGAGCTGTGACACTACAGCACTTTACTGAAGGTGACATAGTGAGACTCTGTCTCAAAAAAAAAAAAAAAAAAAAAAACCCTTTATCACCAAAACGACTATACCATAGTCCTGGAAACAAGGTTTATATAATTCATCATAAATGGAAATCAGAATTTTCATCCTTTTGATACACTCTTAGTCCATAAAGTATATAGAATTTATATGGTGGCCCTCAAGCTACTAAAATTATTGCTTTCCTTTTTAAAGGTACCAATTAAATCTTAGAAAAGAGAAGCCTTTTGGAATCTCAGGTGAAAGAAAATTAAGGCTTAAAAAACAGTTACGTCAATGTACACAGCTATGACTTAATTTAAAAAAAAACTAAAAAGGCAGTTATGTCTTAATTTACTTCTTTTGTAGTTGGGCATTTATACAATTCATGTTAAAACGACCATTCACTGTGAGATATCACAGTAAGGGAAGGTGATCCCAGCAATGTTAGAGCTCCAACACCAGCTGTGGAGAAACTTGAGTCTGTTTTCTTTAAATTTACAAATTGAGGGCCCATTAGAAATACTAAGATGCTATGTAGACATTTATATTTGTTACTTTTTCTTTTTTAGCAGCCCTGGGGAGTAAATTGAAATAATCTCCTCCCTTTCCCAGATGAGGAAACCAAAACATAGGGAATTCAGAAAACTGAATCAGGATCCTACCAGGCAAGGTGGAGACTGGCACGTGTGCAGCCTGCACGCCGGGCAATCTGCGGGTCCCTTGTGCTTCTGGTACTATGCTTGGCACTGTGCTATGAAAACAAAACATAACAATCCCTGCCCACAGAATTGGAATCTACTTGGGGAGAAAAAGCACACTCATTAAACGCTCATGAACAAGAGGGCCTGGCATAAACTCATGAAGTTCTTCTGAACTTGCGTGTCTCTGCAAGTATGCCTGCACTTTGTCACCACCACCAGGATTAAACGGGACTGATTATTCGGGTGAAATAGCACAGCTGAAACTTAAGGGATCTACCTGGTTCTTGATCAAGGCTGGTGGAGAGCAAAGGACTCCACTAGCACTCCACCAGCGTCAGGGAATAACAATATTCTCCAACTCCACGTTCCCTAAATGTTATTGAGCGTAAAGAACCACCGGGTTCTGCTATCATCTACTAAAAGCTTGCTGTGGGCCTTGTGTTAAGTTCCCTATGCACATTACTTCATTTAATCCTCATTACAGACAAGACACTGAAACTTAGAATTAACTTGCCCAAAGTCATGCTCCTAGGAAGTAGCGGCATCAGGTCTAGAAGACAAGTCATTAGGCCCAGAGCCTGTTTCTAGCACAGTGGTTCTCAGCCCTGGCTCTACATTTGAGGAGCTTTTAAAAGTACTAGTGCCAGGTCCTATAGCAAACCCGAAGAATCCAAATCTCTGGGAATAAAATGAGAGCACTAGTTATTGTTCATAAGCCCTGCCCAGGCGCTCCTAGTGAGCAGTCGGGGTTGAGAGCACAGCTATTTCAGTGTACCCAGAGACTCTGGCGTGGGCTCTGGTGGCTTTAAAACAACCAGGCCAGGTGATTCTAAGACAGGTGGTCCACAGCACAGTTTGAGAAAAACCAGTCTAGGGCAGTGGTTCTCAGATGTCAACATGCATCAAAATCTCCTAAAGGGCAACTGAAATGTTTTACTGGACCCACCTCGAGTTTCTGACTTAGAAGTTAAGGGTGGGGCCTAAGAATTTGTATTTCTAGCCAAGTCCCAGGTGATCCTGATGATGCAGGTTCAGAGAAACACACTTGGAGAATCACTCTGATTTTTTTAAAAATCTCAGAGGGGAAAGACAGATAGTAAATGGTCATTTATGTACATACCTGTATTGTATATTTATAGGAATTTGTTCTTCCTGTTGATAAACATGTAAGTTTCCATAATGTACTGACCACTGTACTAAACTCTGAGAGTTAAACATTTATCGTGCTCTCAAGGAACTTATAACATAGAATCATAATCACCTGCCTTGACTAAAAACCTAAGGGTCTATGGGAACCCAGGGGGAATACTCAATTCTGCATGGGAAAGGGGGAGTTAATGGAGATTTACTTCATAGTGGCTGTGAGGCTTGAGTTGAATGTGAAAAATGAAGTGAAATCTGCCCAGGTGGATGGGGGTGGGGGAGCATCCCTGGTTGTCTTGGAAATGTCAAGCCATAAGAAGGCTGGCACGTGGTGTCCAAGGTAGGGTGAGGTGAGAGGTGAGCTGGGCGGAGAAGTAGCCGTGAGAGGTGTTCAGGTTTTGTCCTGCACATACTGGGGGGCGGGGTGGGTGTCCTTGCATGGTTTTAAGGTGGGATGTAACATAGCATGATTTTTGGCTTAGAATACTCACTC
Source organism: Loris lydekkerianus (assembly GCA_963574355.1). Classification (NCBI taxonomy): domain Eukaryota; kingdom Metazoa; phylum Chordata; class Mammalia; order Primates; family Lorisidae; genus Loris; species Loris lydekkerianus. Next base: position 17,069 of record CAUYPK010037895.1, on the reverse strand, counting down.
AAGCAGTAGGGTGGAAACAGAACAATGGGACAAGTTCTGAGTCAGGGAAACAAGTAAGGACAGAGTTCTGGCAGGAGAAGATTAGAAGGGGGCTGAGGCAACAGCAGGGGGCATGAGGACAGGAGGGTGGCCATCTCAGATTTCTGTGGAGGTAAAATCAGCAAGTAGATCTGAGCCCCAGAAGGACTCCCAGGTTCCTAGCTTGGGTGACCAGTGGACATGCGGCTTTCACAAAGAGAGAAGAAAAAGCAGGAAGCCACAATGGTCAACACGTCCTGGGCAGCAGGCATCGGGCACTGCTATGCCGAGTACGCACCTGCATGATCTCTTGTAATCTCCAAAACCCTTGAGGAACAAATATAATTATCTAATTTTTACAGCTAAGGAAACCAAAAGTAGGAGGAGCAGATTGCCCAGGTTGCATCGAGAATAAGTGATAGAGCTGAGATTCAAAGCTATGTCCATTTAGATACACCAAGGTCAGCGACTTTTCTCTGTAAAAAGCCATATAGTAAATAGCACAGGCTCTGTGGACCATAAGAGCTCTGTGACAACTGCTCCTGCAGCTGTAAAAAGTTGTAGCCAAACAAACAATAACATAAACAAGTGGGTGGGCTATTTTACAATAAAACTTTCCTAATGAACAATGAAATTTGAATTTCATATAATTGTCACGTGTGATGAAATACCATTACTCTTTTGATTTTTCCAACCATTTAAACATGTAGGAACTTGTCGGGTACAGTGGCTCATGTCTGTAATCCTAGCAATCTGGGAGGCCAAGGCAGGTGGATTGCCTGAGCCTAGGAGTTTGACACCAGCCTGAGCAAGAGTGAGACCCTGTCTCTCCAATAAAATAGCCAGGCATTGTGGCAGGTACCTGAAGTCCTAGGTATTTGGGAGGCTGAGGCAAGAAGATTGCTTGAGTCCAAGAGTCTGAGGTTGCTGTGAGCTATGATACCCTAGCACTCCGCCAAGGGTGACAAAGTGAGACTCTGTCTCAAGAAAAAAAATAAATAATAATAATAATAAATAAATATGTAGAAACCATTTTTAGTTTTGCAGGCCATAAAAGAAAGCAGACAGTGGACCAGATTTCACCCATGGGTCTTCGTTTGCTAACCCTTAAGCTACATAACACTACTTCTGAGAAAGATTACTTTCTATTTTGAAATATTATCTTTGAAATGCCTATGGAATGCCCAGGTAGAAATGCCCTGTGGGCTGTTGCATAAGTGGATCTGAAGTTTAGAAGGGAGATTTGGCCTGGAGACCTTAATTTGGGGATAACTCACATAAAGGTGGCAAAATATACTACAAGGCAAGCAGAGTGAGAAAAGAACAGAACAGAACTATGGGTGACACCAAAATTAACAAGACTGGAGCAATATAAAAGCCAGAAACAGGAGACGAAGAAGGATCAGAGAAATAAGAGAACTACAATAGAATATTGCCATGGAAAAGGAAGCAGAAGGGATCAGCAAGGGTAAATGAGACTGAGAGGTCACCTGAGAACCCGGAAGAGTCCAACGGATTTGACAATGGGAGATCAATGGTTGCCTTTGCCAGAGCAGTTTCAGTGAAGTGCTGGAACTAACGTTTCATTGCAGTGGATTCTGAAAGCAAATGTGAGATGGGAAAGGGAGAAAACAGGTAGACTTTGTATTTTGAGAAACTTGGGCAGTGAGTGAAAGAGATCAATGAGGTAGCTAGACAGACCCTGAGCTATCTGGATCCCAGGAAAAGCGTCCTGAAAGCACTTGCTTCCCTGTCTCATCTGCCTCTCCTGAATCATGGAGCTACTAGGACCTTCAGGTAACCGGGTATAGGTGAGGCTGTAGCTATGCAGGGTCCCAGTGGGATGGCCTGGTACAGGGATTCCTTCCCTGTGAATTGGACCCAGAGGTAAATCTTTAGAAATAGTGGATACTGGAAAGAATATGGCATTCTGAAAAATATGGCTACTGGGGATGGCCAACCTTGACCCCATTTGAGTGTGCTGGTCTTCCTGACTCTCAAAGCCAGGAAGAGCTGGTGGTAGGCCTACAGCTTGCGGGCACAGGGAAGGCAGAGAGCTGAGGGCCTCCTTCAGGCATCTAGGGAGGGGCTAACTGCTGAACCAAAGATCTCCTTGCTTCACACTTCACACTTCCTACAGGATTCTGCCACGTAAGAACACCAGGTCTGAGCTCCAGATGAGGAAAATAATACCTCACCTAAGATTGTCCAGCAGCCAGAAAGTGGTGGAACAGGTAGATGGTTAGAAAGCAAGCCCCGTGAGAGGGAATGCAGGCATTGATAAGGTGATGTATATGAGGTGGGAACTCAAAGGAGCAGGTCCCTGGCTCAGTAGTGTAGACGGACATCTCTGTGGGGGCGAGAGGGTGGTGATGGGTTAGGATGCGTGAGGAGCTGCTGAACAAAATAACTCAGCTATGGACGTCCTTGTGGACATCCTCCACAAACGTACTCCCTCTCCTGGGTGTTCATAGTGTATAAGTTTTCACCAGCTGTACTGAGAGCAAGTGTCCAGGTACAGAGAAGATGGATTTGTGGAATGGAATTTGCAGTGAGAAAATGTTAGCAATTTGCAGTGAGAAAGTGCTGGGGGTGGCTTCTAGGTCAGTATTTTTTACATCCTACATCACAACTCATCAGCGGGTCATGTCTAACACTTAAAAAAGAAAAAAAGTTAAATAGAATGGAACAGAAAATAAAGTGAATCACATTTAGCAAGTTGTCCAAATACATATATATATATATAACGTATATTGAGTTGTGATGTAAAAGGTATTTCTTATAATGGGGATGTAATAAAAAAAGTTTGAAAACTACTAGTTCAGGCTATACAGACAAGGAAGTTGGTCATCAGAGTGTCTGGCAAATATTCTGGTTTCCCTCCTGTCTGGTACAAAATAGAATTGTACTTCCTTGGGCTGGGTGTGGTGGCGGATGCAAAGAATCCCAGCACTTTGGGAGATGGAGTCAGAAAGATTGTTTGAGATCAGGAGTTCAATCAGCCTGGGCAACCTAGTGAGACTTCATCTCAAAAAAAAAAAAAAAAATTCTAAATGGGCCAAGCATGGTGGTGTTCACCTGTAATCTTAGCTACTGGGGAGGCTGAGATAGGAGAATGATCAAGTCTTTGCACTCCAGCCTAGGCATCAGCATGAGATCTTGTCTGAAAAAAAAGAATCGCACTTCCTTGTTTCCCTTGAAGCATGGCTGAATAACTTGTTTTGGCCAATGAAAAGTGAACAGAAGAGATAGGAGATATGGATCTGGCTTCAAGAGCTAGTGCACTATTAGCCGTACCTCTTTCTCTCTGCACTGCCTTGGGCAATATTCCAGAAGTCACTCCTCCACCAGATGGAATCCCAAAACAAGGAGACCCGACGAAGAGTCTCCAGGCAATCCACAATAGACGTATCATATAGGTAAGAAGTAAACCTGTGCTATTATCAACCAGTAAGATTTGGGGCTTATTTGTTACTACAGCAAAACTCTGCCTATCCTGTCTAATATAGAAGTCAAGTCTAACAGGACATGATATCCAATAGAAACTGGAAGAATAAAGAACATCTTGCACATAGGTACTCAATGCACCCTAATAGACCATCAGAAACCAGATTGGCATGGAACTGAGGTTTAATTATATAATACAACAGTGAAAAGCAGATAGACAGCAAATAAAATTGTTGATAAAGGCCCTGAAGTAGGACTCAAGCTACTCCTTTGAAAGGTGAAGTGGAAGATGGGCAGAGGAACGTGGATTCCTTCCATGAATGGAAAACAGAAAGAGCGAGAGCAGGAAGAAATCAGGGCGGGGGTAGGGGAGCGGCCCTGGGAGTGGACACAGAAATGAGGCCCCGTCTCTTCAGAAGAGATTGTCCATGGGAGAATAGAAGGAAATACAGTTGGAGAGGCGGGTAGGACCCAATTTTGCTGGGATCTTAAAATGTATACAGAAATGTTAATAATTAAATTAAATTATGTAAAGACCTCAGCACACTACCTACTCATAATCGAAGTATACGTTGCTGCTGTTATTGTGCCATGAGAGCTTGGGAAGTTTCTGAGACGGGCCACGACAGCCATGCTTTGAACTAAACTGACTTGTGCACGGGACGAACTGAAAAGGGGACAACTAAATATCAGAAGTCTAATGAGGCAGTGGTCCACGAGTAAGGCAATGAGGGAAGAGGAAGGGAAAAATGGATTCTACTATGACTAGGATTTTTTGTCTGTCATCCATTTCTCCCCATGGCCACCAACCGAAGCAAAATCTTCTCATATTAAGAATGTATAGATTTGGCGCCTGTAGCTCAGTGGCTAGGGCACCGTCACAAACACCAGGGCTGGTGAGTTCAAACCCAGCCCGGGCCTGCCAAAAAAGTCCCAGCTACTTGGGAGGCTGAGGTAAGAGAATCACTTAAGCGAAAGAGTTTGAGGTTGCTGTGAGCCACAAAACTCTACTGAGGGCAACATAGTGAGGCGCAGTCTCAAAAAAAAAAAAAAAAAAACCCTATAAAAATAGGGTTTAATAATCCCATAAGGTGATCAGGAATTCTTCCAGCAGTCTCCAGGGTGTTTCCTATTTTATGTGCTTTTGTGAAAAAAGGCAACTAGGGTGCAGAGGGACCATTTATCCAACCCTTAGCCTGCTCCACTTGGAGTCTGGGACCCTCAGCAGTATCCACAGTAATAACGCTGGGGAGCAGTCCGTTCTCAGAACTCCTGTCTTTACAAACTCCTCCTGATGCCGTAGAATCTGCCCAACATACTATGTAGAAATGACGCCTACCACTTCTGAAGAGGCAAAGCCCATCAGTCCCGTGATGACTTTCCCTCCCTCACTTAGGTAGAGCTGCCACCACTTCTGCAGAGAAAACAAATATTCCTGTGGGTCTGAGTTAGCTGGGGGCACCAAGGCCCAATGGCCTTCTTTCAAAAGTTTTTTTTCCAGACTGTTAGATGTATACAAATGTTTTGGTTTCATAAATTGCTTTTGTACCATTTGAGTCAAAGTTGTAAGTGTGCCCCTAACCCCAATAGTGTGCACTGTAGCCATTAAGTGTGAGTTTCTTTACCTCTTTCCTCCTCCCCTCCGGCACCTGCTTGATGTATGAAGTATGTGCACCTAAGTGTTGATGGATTAGTTCCAGTTTAATAGTGAGCACATATAGTGTTTGTTTTCCATTCTTGCGATACTTCGCTGTTTTTTTTAAAGACAGAGTCTCACTTTGTTGCCCTCAGTAGAATGGTGTGGCGTCACAGCTCGCTGCAACCTCAAACTTTTGAGCTCAAGTGATTCTCTTGCCTCAGCTTCCCTAGTAGCTGGGACTACAGGTGCCCGCCACAACCCCCAGTTAGTTTTTATTTTTTTATTTTTATTATTTTATTTATTTATTTATTTATTTATTGAGACAGAGCCTCAAGCTTTCACCCTGGGTAGAGTGCTGTGGCATCACAGCTCACAGCAACCTCCAACTCCTAGACTCAAGCAATTCTGCGGCCTCCACCTCCCAAGTAGCTGGGACTACAGGTGCCCACCACAACACCTGGCTATTTTTTGGTTGCGGCCATCATTGTTGTCTGGCGGGCCCGGGCTGGATTCGAACCCGCCAGCTCAGGTGTGTGTGGCTGGCACCTTAGCCACTTGAGCCACAGGCGCTGAGTCGCCAGCTAGTTTTTAGAGATGAGGTCTCCCTCCTGCTCAAGTGACCCCTCTGCCTCCATCTCCCAGAGTCCCAAGATTACAGGCGTGAGCCACTGCACACCACCACTTCGCTGGTTCTTAATGGCAATGCTCTGCAGCACAATCTTGGGCAGCTTCTCAAGGATTGTCTGCCTCCATATGTTGCTCTTATAGCAGGAAAACAATCACATTCACTTCACAGGGAAGATACAAGTCTTAATTAATGTTTGCAAAACACTTTTGACATCCTGTAATGAAAAGTGCCGTATCTAAGTAACATATAATCAGAGGCGGTCTTTGCCTCTGTGACCTTTGAGAGCAGAAGGGCTCATGGAAGCACAATTTGAACACCTGTCATTGTCATTCACTCAGTGATCAAGTTCATGACAAACACATATCATCATCCTGAAGAAAGCAAGTCTTTAACAGCTGAAAGATAAAACACATAAAGTTACCAAATCACCTTGTACTTCTATAGCCAAGGAAATGTTTTCCTCTTCACCAGCAAATCTGGGATCCAGTCCAACTTATTTTAATGCAGCAGGAGAAAAACTCAGGCACTAAAAGGTAAATTCCTTGTGAAGGTCGATCTACATTTGGCCCCAGAAACTTTTCCTCCAATTCTATAGCTCTAATTTTTCTTTCTCAAAATAGTCCAAATTGATAAATTTAAGTCACCAAAAAGAATTTTAAAGGTAGAAAGGATTTTTTTTTTTCAGGTATGAATAGCAGACTTTTCTGAAATAGAAGTTATTCTCTATACCAACCAGCGTAAGGCCTCTTGAAATGTCAATTAATTAAGTGGATATGAGCCAAAGACTTCTCTTCCAAAATATTTTAGTTTTGCAAGTAATGTCCCTTGCATATCTGGAAAAGAGCATTGCTAAATACATAGCAGATTTTTCATATTTTCTTTGGAAGCCTTCCCCAAGCTGTTTCACAATAGGTGGCTTGCTACAAAAGCCCGGGATGGTCTCACAAAGCAAAACTCTCACGACACGTGTAGGTTCTTGGCTCCACAGTCTGACGCATATGGACAAGCCTAGCACCAAAGAACCATCTTGAAAACCTCCACATTCTGACAATACATTTCGCGGCCTGACTTATGTGCTTTGCTTTTCTTTTGTGAAAACCAAAGTGATTTTCTTTAATCTCATTTGCTAACCAAAAGAAAAGTGAAAGAACTTCAATTTGCTCTGAGATTTACTGGCAGCTAATCAGATACTGATGATCATTTCTCTCCAAAAAAATGTTCTATGCATCCCTACACTAGCACATTTTAAAAGATTCCAATAAAAATGTTCCTGAGAAAGGAACTAAATTATAAAAATATTTACCTCATTTCAGTAGCTTTTGGTTCTATTGAAATGTATGAAACTTTAATAAGGGCACTATGTTTATGCATGGTCATGTGGGTAATATCCTATTATTTTGTTATTTCATTTTTACTTAGTTTTAAATATAGAAATATATTAGAATTGACCCATCCCATTTTCTTCCAACAGGAAATTATAATGATTTTATTATTTATTTAGCCTTTTCTTGGTCTTGGAGAGGGAGATTCTGGAAGGAAAATTGCTCATTCCTAGAGAAGAAAAATTAAGAGATTCCTCCCTTGAGAATCCATATGTCATATGTTTTTACTGTAGTGAAATGAAAATAGATTAATTATAAATATGTTTACAGATTCCCTTACTCTATACAACTTTTAAAAACCCTGATTAAATGGTATAATAACCCTGAAATATACAATTGGCTTTTTATTGTTCAATCAGAGGCTGGCAGCACCAGCCACCACCCAGAGTCACCGGAAGGGCACCCCACCCTCGTGCTTCTAACAACAAAAACCAGGCTTGGAATGCATGTAGTTCCTGGTGCTGCTTTTCCAGAAAGGTTTTTCTCATACTAATTGTATTTTTTAATATAGAAAATAGAGGAGCAAAGGAGCAAAGAAGCACCTTCGTTGTTGAGCAAAAATGCAAGAAAGGTCATGTGGGGGTGGGGGAACCAAGGAACGTCACAGATCTCTGCCTCTCCCCTGTGACCATGTGAGCATCACCCACTTATGCCTCGGTTCCAACTCCAGCACCACACCGACCAGCTCTGTGACCTTGTTAAGCTACGTCACCCTTCTCTGCCTCAGCGTCTTCATTTGTAAAATAGGGTTATTAGGACTTACCTTATGGAGCTGATGTAATGATCAATGGAGAGATAATAAGGGCCAGGCACAGTGGCTCCTGCCTATAATCTCAGCACTCTGGGAGGCCGAGGCAAGAGGATCCCTTGAACTCAGGAGTTCAAGACCAGCCTAAGCAAGAGCAAGACCACCGTGTCTACTAAAAACAGAAAAACCAAGCTACATGGTGCCTGGCATCTGTAATCCCAGCCCTCTGGGAAGCTGAGGCGGGTGGATTGCCTGAGCTCAGGAGTTTGAGACCAACCTGAGCAAGAGCGAGACCCCATCTCTAAAAATAGCCGGGTGTTTTGTGGCGGGCACCTGTAGTCCCAGCTACTTGAGAGGCTGAGGCAAGAAAATCACCCAAGAGAATCATGGGACTGTACAAAGGCAACAAAGTGAGGCTCTGTCAAAGAGAAGGGAAGGGAAGGGGAGGAGCAGAGCCAGACATTGTGTCAGGCACCTGTAGTCCCAGCTACCCAGAAGGCTGAGGCAGGAGGATCACTTCCCAGGAGTCTGAGGTTGCTGAGAGCTAGGCTGATGCCACAGCACTCTAGCCTGGGCAACAGAGTGAGACTCTGCTTCAAAAAGAAAAAAAATATATTTAAGGTGATAAATGTAAAGAATGTGTAGAGTGCTGGCCAACATGCAGTGAGGACTTTTATGTATTAGCCATCTATATTCACATATCAGTTTAAAAACTAAACTCTCTTACTTTTTAAACTAAGTCCAACTAAACCATCTCTCTAAATACAGAGAAACTAATGGCTCCCTTCCAGATTATAATTGTTGTCATCATTTCTATTCAACTATGATATCATTTATCCTTTCACAACACTTCGAGCCTAGCGAGTTGGCCCATATTGTGGAGAGCTGCTTGAGAGAGGTGAGTGTGATGAGGCACCAAGGCCAACTCGACTGGGCCGCAGGTGCCCAAACACTGGACCAAGAGTGATTCTGGGTGTGTCTGTGAGGGTGTTTCCAGATGAGATTGACATTTGAGTTAGCAGACTGAATAAAGCAGATTGCCCTTCCTAATATTCGTGGGTCTTCCTTGATCCGTTAAAGGTCTGAATAAAATAAAAAGTGAGTAAGGGGGCAGTCCTCCTGCATGGCTGCCTGCAATTTGGGACATTGTTTTTTTTTCCTGCCTTTGGACTTGAACTGAAACATAGACTCTTGCCAGGTCTCAAGTGTGTTGGCATTCAGGCTGGCAGTGCCCCATCAGCTCTCCTGGGTCTCCAGCTCTGACTGACTCAAGATCTCAGGACTTTTCCACCCTCATAATCACACAAGCCTATTCCTCATTATACACACACACACACACACACACACACACACACACACACACACACTTATCCTATTGATCTGCTTCTCTGGAGACTAATATATGGGAAAAATATCCAAGTGTCTCTCTTCAGAGCTGTCTCTCTCAGTTCCCTTGTGAGGACAATTTTACTGCACCTGGGTTCTCGATGTGTTGTCAGGCTAATAGGTTTAAACTGTGAAATTGGGGCAGAGAGAAGGGGGAGATGGGTTTACCAAAGCAGCGGCATGAAGCTTCTCTTAAAGAAAAGAGTCAATTAACACAGCTATGATTTAATAATAAAAAAGAAAAAGAACAAAGAAAAGAGTCAATTAAATAGCAAAAGGAAGAAGATGAAGAGAGAAGGATGGAATTCTGGAGAGCAGTTCGCAAAAGGAGATGAGGAGGCAGGTGTAGTGAGTGTATGACAGAGAAAGCTGTGCAAAAGGAATGGGGCCGTTTTGCTTTGAGCTGTGGGGACAGAATGGGCTTTGCTGTTCCCCTGTGCCCAGGAAGCTCAGTGGACACCAGCACTGCTGTGTGAAGTCGGATGTGCGCTCCTTTGAGATGAATCTCCAAGTGGAGAGAGGCCTTACGGGAGAGCAAAAAGACCCAGTTTTATTTGACTTATTCACAATAAGCCCTTCAGAAAAAAATAAAAATATAAATAGGAAGGAAAACAAACGACTCATGAGAACTCCTTGCAGAAAGAGCACTGTGTAGTCAAGATGACATTCAGCGGCATAACACGAACCCCGTCCACAGTGGCTTCGTTAAATAGGAGATTCCATTCTCTCCCCTATCAGTAAGTTGAGGTGGATAGCTGGGGCACGCAAAGCAGCTCAAAGAACTCTCAACACAGTCCTGCTCTCTGCCTAGCCTGCTCTTCCCCTCCATGGTTACAAGATGGGGGTTGCCCGTGGGTCACTGTGTCCGTCTGTCCAGGCAGGAGGAGGAGGAAAGGGCAAAAGGGTGTTCAGCTGAGTCTGTCCCTTACATCAGGAAATCATAGCTTTCTCCAAAGTCCCATCCAACCTGCATACATCTCGCTGGCTATAAGAAAAGCCTGAGAAATTTAATATGTTTTCTAGTGTTATGGTCTGAATGTGTGTGTCATATGCTGAAATTCTAAAGCCAAAGATTGTGCTACACATATTAGAAGTTCCATCTTTGGGAGGGGATTCGATCAAGGGGCAGAGACCTCATGAACAGGCATAGTCCCCTTATAAAAGAGATCCAGAGACTCCTCTTCCTTTCTGCCCTGTGAGGTTACAGCAGAAAGATGACAATCTAACAAGTGAGCCCCCACCAGACTGGCACTGTCAGTGCCTTAATATAGCCTTCAGAACTATGAGAAATAAATAAATAAATAAATATGAGACTTCATAGCCTTCAGAACTATGAGAAATAAATTTCTCTTATTTATGAGCACCCAGCCTAAGATATTTTGTTACAGCAACCTGAATAGACTGGACTAAGACATCTGGGTTCTGTTAGTAAGGGAAAGGGGGTAGATGGATATTGGACATACAAGTGGTGGAATGCTCCACATGTGAAATACTTATTTGGAAGAAATTTCTTATCCCAGTGCAGTGGCCCCCTCCTGTAATCCCAGCACGTTGGCAGGAGAATCATTTGAGGCCAGGAGTTTCAGACAAACATGAATAACACAGCAAGACCCCATCTCTACAAACAAATCGGAAAATTAGCCAGGTGTGGTTTGTGCATCTGTAGTCCCAGACTTCCCTACTTGGGAGGCTGTAGCAGGAGGATCCCGTGAACCCAAGAGTATGCAGTTGCAGTGAGCTATGATAATATTACTGCACTCTAGCTCAGATGCCAGAGGGAGACCCTGTCAAAAAGAAAGAAAGAAAAGAAAGGAGGGGAGAAGGGATAGAAATTTCTTGATTAGTCGATTTACATAGAAACTGAGACCTTCAGTGGACCTGAAGAGGAACAGACTGTCCTGCGTAAGAAGAGGAGAGGAAATTCTGTTTTGTTTTGTTTTTTTCTTGAGACAGAGTTTCACTATGTCACTCTTCAGTAGAGTGCTGTAATGTCACAGCTCACAGCAACCTCAAACTTTGGGGCTTTAGCGACTCTCTTGCCTCAGCCTCCCAAGTAGCTGGGACTACAGGTGCTGGCCATAATGTCTGGCTACTTTTTTTTTTTTTCGTAGTTTTCATTGTTTGGCAGGTCCAGGTCAGGTTCGAACTCACCAGCCCCAGTGTATGTGGCCAGCGCCCTAGCCGCTGAGCTTCAGGCACCGAGCTCGGAGAGGAAATTCTTAACTGCTGTGAAAACACAGGGAGAGGCTGAGGGGAAAAGAGAAGGGCCCGGAAGACCTTAGAGTGCACATGATGACTCTCCAATTTGATTCCCTCCAAACCTCCAGTAATAGGGCACTCCTCCTCCTCCTGCCCCCAACCCCCAAAGTACAAAACTCTTGATGTTTGTAGATTTTTAATGGAAACCAGGGAGGGTATGGAATTCTTGTTTGGGGACCATGGAGACAGAGAGAATCAGAAAGTAAGCCTCCCAGGAATCCTTGGAAAAGTCTGTGAAAGTCCCTTTCTCAACCACACACACCAAGCACCAAGAAGAAAACCTTTCATATGCCAGTATTCACAATGTTTTAACATTGTACCAAGTCTCATCAGAACTCAGATCCAAAGTTTGAACATATTGCAATGAATCTGTATTTATTTTCACTATTTCCATCAAAATCCTGAGTCAGAATGAAGGTGTATTGGTGACTACTTGCTACACTCTGTGTGTGAAGAGGTGGGTGGCATTTGAGCACTTCTTTTATTTGCCTACAATGCTCTTCCTAGCTGGACACATGGGTGATGCTCCATCAATACTTACCCCAACACAACTTTACTAGTATTTTCATTCTACTGTGACAAACTGTCACATTAATGGCTTAAAACACACACACACATATTATCTTGCAGTTTTCATAGGTCAGGAGTTTAGGCACACTCGCCTGGATCCTCTGCTCAGGGTCTTGCAAGGCTGCATTCTCATCTGAAGGCTCAACTGAGGCAAGAGATCACTTCCCAGCTCTTCATGCTGTTGGCAGACTTCATTTCCTTGTGGCTGTATGACTGAGGGCCCTGGCTCATTTCTGGCAGGTGGCTGGAGGCCTCTCTCTGGTTCTAGACACCTCCTGAAATTCTTTTACATGTGAGCTTTCCCAATACGGCTTTTTGCTTGCCTAACAGGGAGAATGTCTAGCTGCCATCTGCAAAAATGGAGTCTTATTTAATGTCACATAATTATAGGAGTGATGTCTCAGCACCTTTACAACTTAATATAACCTAGTCACTGGAGCAACATCTGGTTATATTTTTTATATGTGTTGGAAGCGAGTCACAAATCCTGCCTACCTTCAGGCAAGGTGACGACACAAGGACATGGACACCAGAAGAAGAGACTCATCAGGGGTCCCCTTGGCATCTATCTAACTAGGTTGTATCATACCAATTGTCAACTAAATGACAACTTAAAGGCCTCAAGCTTAGCCCCCTATGTAGACACTATACCTGTATTACATTTCACAGAGCTTAGGAGAACAATGTTTGGAGGTAGGCACCTCGTGTCTCAAATGCCTATCATGACATAACTACTCCAAAACTTAGTCACTTACAGCTATCACCATTTTTATTTTGCTCATGAGTCTGTGAGTGTTGGGACAGGGAACAGGAGAGCTAGCTTCCTAATGGATGTTTAATGGATGTCTGTTGGGGCTGGAATGTCCAAGAAGGCATCTTTATTCACATGTCTGAAGCCTCGATTAGGATGGCTCAGATGGCTGGGGGCTGGGTGGAACAGCCAGCTGGGTCCTGTCTGTGGGGCCTCTGCCCTTGCTGTTGACCAGAGCCTTCGCCTGCTGTGGTGTCAGGCCTCCCTGTCCACATGACCTATCCATGGAGTCTCTCCACTAGGGGAGCTGGACATTTTACGTGGTGACTAGGCTCCAGGAAACAGGAGTAGACAATTTTCTTAAGGCCTGGGCTTGGAAGTCCCAGAAAGTCAGTTCTGCTATATTGTACTGGTTGAAGCCAGTCTATGCCTCTGTTACCTCTCACATCTTCTTACACAAGCGCCCTCAAACTTTTTAAACAGGGGGCCAATTCACTGTCCCTCAGACCATTGGAGAGCCGGACTATAGTTCAAAAAAAAAAACAAACTATGAACAAATTCCTATGCACACTGCACATATCTTATTTTGAAGTAAAAAACAAAAATGGGAACAAATAAAATTCACACCACTTCATGTGGCCTGTGGGCCACAGTTTGAGGACAGCTGTTCTTACACATCTTGGGCCCCCAGTGCAATGTTGAATATGGGTAGTAATGATGGGCATACTTGTCTTATTTCTGATTTTAAAGGGACTACTTCTATTGTTTCCTCAGTTAAGTTGATGTTTGCACTAGATGTTTGATATTTTTATCAGTATAAAGATACTGTCTTTCATTTTTATATTCTAAATGTTTATTTTTAATTATGATGCTTTTTCTGTAAGCTTTGAGATGATCAAATGGATTTTCTCCTTTGATATATAAATGTGGTCTATTTTGCTTATGGATATTCTAATATTAAATCATCTTTGCGTATCTGGTATAAATCCAACTTGATCGCTGTGTATTGTCCTTTTATACACTGTTGAATTCAATTTACTAACATTTTGTGTAGGATCATTGTATAGTCAGTGGTTGTCAACCTTCCTAATGCCACAACCCTTTCCTCATGTTGTGGTGATCAACAAAAATAATTTTATGGTTGGGGTCATCATAACATGAGGAACTGTATTAAAGGGTCGTGGCTGGCTCGGCGCCTGTGGCTCAAGCATCTAAGGCGCCAGCCACATACACCTGAGCTGATGGGTTCGAATTCAGCCTGGGCCCGCCAAACAACAATGACGGCTACAACCACAAAAAATAGCTGGGTGCTGTGGTAGTGCCCCCTGCTTGGGAGGCGGAGGCAGGAGAATCGCTAAAGCCTAGAAGTTGGAGATTGCTGTGAGCTGTGATGCCATAGCACTCTACCCAGGGCGACAGCTTGAGGCTCTGTCTCAAGAAAAAAAAAAAAAAAAGGGTCGCGGCATTAGGAAGGTTGAGAACCACTGGTATAGGTGAATGGGCCTGTCATTTTTCTTTCTTATAATGTGTTCTTGGTTTTGTTTTGAAGGTTACGCTGGCTTTGTAGAACAAATTGGGCAGTACTCTCTCTTTTTCCATTATATGAAATAATTTGCATATTTCATCTGTTCTTTAAAAATTTTATAGAAATTTTCTATACAACTACCAATATTTTCTCTGTGGGAAGATGTTTTTAATTGATACATAAAACAACATACATTTACAGTGTATAACATAATGTTTTGACATATGTATGCATTGTGGAATGGCTATAACAAACTAATTGACATGTCCATTACTTGACATTCAGCTATAGTTTGAATGTAGGTGCCTCTCCTACATTCATACATTGAAACTTCAAGCCCAAGGTGATGGGATGAAGAGGTAGGGCTTTGGGGAATTCATCAAGTTATGAGCAATCCACCCTCGTGAATGATATTTAATGCTCTTATAAAAGAGGTTTCAGAGATGGGCCTGGCCCTTCCATATCTTCTGTTATGTGAGGACACAACATTCCTCCCTTTTGACCTTCTACTAGAGAAAGATACAGCAAGAAGGCAGCACTGTGGAAATTTCTCAGACATGGAATCTGACAGACCCTTGATCGTGGACTTTCCAGCCTCCAGAACTGTGAGAAACAAGTGTCTGTTATTTATTATGTGAATTACCCAGTCTATGGTATTGTGTTTTAGCAGCAAGAACAGACTAAAACACATTTTCATAGTACATACTCATACAAAATGTATTATCTTAGCAATTTTCAAGTATATAATACATTATTATTAAATAGTCATCCTGTTGTACAACAAATCTCTCAAATTCATTCCTCCTGTCTGACTGAAATTCTTTTTTTTTTTTCTTTTTCTTTTTTTTTTTTTTAAATTATAGATAAAAATATGCACCATAGACTGAACTCTTTGACCAACATCTTTCTCACCCCAGCTCTTGGTAGGCACCCATCTCTCTGTGTCTGAGTTTGGCTTTTTTAGGTTCCACATTAAGCAATACGCAGTATTTGACTTTCTGTACCTGCCTTATTCCATTTATTATATAGTCCCCCAGGTTCATCCAAGTTGTCGTAAATGACAAAATTTCCTTCTTTTAAGTCTGAATAATATTCCACATGTGTGTAGAAATAGGTTTTCTTTATTCATTCATCACCAGTAGACACGTAACTTGATTGTATATCTTAACTATTGTGAATTATGTATATAATGTATATGGGAGTGTGGATACCTGATTTCATTTTCATTTTCTTTGGATATATACCCAAGTAGTGGCCTTGCTGGTTCATATGGTAGTTCTATTTTTAATTTTTTGAGGAACATTCACGTAATTTTCCATAATGACTGTACTAATTTACATTCTCACCAACAGTGTACAAGGGTTGCCTTATCTCCATATCATCACCAACAACTATCTTTTGTCTTTGTGATGATAACCATTCATAGATGTGAAGTGCTATCTCATTATAGTTTTAATTTGAATTTCCCTGATGATTTCTCATATTGAGCATTTTTTCATATGCCTTTTAGCCATTTCTGTGTCTTTTTTTTTTTTTGAGACAGAGTCTCAATTTGTTGCCCTTGGTAGAGTGCTATGGCATCACAGCTCACAGCAACCTCCAGCTCCTGGGCTTGGGTGATTCTCTTGCCTCAGCCTCCTGAGAAGCTGAGACCACAGGTGCCCACCACAACGCCCAGCTATTTTTTTTTGTTGCAGTTTAGCCAGGGCTGGGTTTGAACCCTCCACCCTCGTTATATGGGGCCAGCACCCTGCTCACTGAGCCACAGGCGCCACCCTCTGTGTGTCTTTTTTTGAGAAATGTCTATTCAGATCCTTTACCTATTTTTAATTAGATTGTTTGTTCCCATAGGACAATTTTAACCATTATTTCAATTCAATTACTACAATAGTTTAAGAAAATACAGGTTTTTCCTGTTTTCTAGTAAATTATTTTGTTTCTAGGGTTTTGCCTTTTTTACTTAAATTTTCAAAATCATTGGCATAGAGCTGTTGATAGTGTTCATTTATTTTTTAATCTCTATCTTAGTCATGTTCCCCTTTTGATCATAAAGTTCGTTATAACTTCTTCCTTCTCTTGATAAATCTTGTCAGTGGTTTGTGTATATTGTTGGTTGTTTCAAAACATTAACTTTTTTCTTTGTTGACCTTTATTGAAAATTTGCTTTCTGTTTCACTTTTATCAAATTTTTCTGTTTTCTTTGGGTGTACTGTTTTCTTCTTTCACTAATACCATGAAATGGGCGTTTATCTCATTAATTTTAAGCTCCTGCTAAATTTCCTAAAAGCATAAACTTTCTTGCATTCCACAGGTCTTGTAGAGTTGCAATTATTATTTATTGTATATACTCGGCACAAATTTTGTGCTGAAAAACCCGAACTCGGCTTATACTCGGGTCATACAGGTTATTTGATTCCGTGCACACACCTAATCAAATGCACGTAGTCTCCAGTCGTCTTCTGCCGCCTGCTTGAGGGGGCGGTGCTTCAGCTCAGTCCACAAGTCACGGCTGAGCTGAAGAGGTAGGCGGCTGAACTGAACTGTATTCCACTGCACTGTTTAACACACAACTATGTAACCCACAGCTTGATTACCTGTTAAGCTACGGTTTTCTGCACTTTATTTAAAGTTTTAAAGTTGTTGTTGCTAGTTTACAGTTTTTCTTTAGCAATAAATATTGAAAAGCATTTAACCCTATTGATTCCTCAATTATTGT
>CAUYPK010037894.1:0-23391 GCA_963574355.1 Loris lydekkerianus | reverse complement strand
GTACTGGCACAAAAACAGAGAGGTAGATGTATGGAACAGAATAGAGAATCAAGAGATGAACCCAGCTACTTACCGTTATTTGATCTTTGACAGGCCAATTAAAAACATTCAGTGGGGAAAAGATTACCTATTTAATAAATGGTGCTGGGTGAACTGGCTGGCAACCTGTAGAAGACTGAAACTGGACCCATGCCTTTCACCATTAACTAAGATTGACTCTCACTGGATTAAAGATCTAAATTTAAGGTATGAAATTATAAAAGTCAACTTGTTTTGACAAAGGTGCCAAGAACGGACATTGAGGAAAGGACACTCTCTTCAATAAATGGTGCTGGGAAAACTGTATATTTATATGGAAGAATGAAACCAGACCCCTATTTCTCACCAAATATAAAAATCAACTCAAAACAGAATAAAGACTTAAATATAAGACCCCAAAACATAAAACTACTATAGAAGAAAACACAGGAGAAATATTCCAGGACATTGGTCTAGGGATAAAGGTGTTATGGCTAAGACCCTCAAAAGCACAGGCAACAATTCCAAAATAGATAAATAGAACTATATTAAACTAAAAAAGTTCTGCACAGCACAGAAAACAATCAACAGACTGAAGAAACAACCTGTTGAATAAGAGAAAATATTTGCAAACCATTCATCTGACAAGGACCTAATAAGCAGAATATACTTACAAAGAGCAAAAAACTCCAAAAAATTCCATTAAAAGTGAGCAAATTAGTTGAACAGTCATCTCTCAAATGGCCAAAGGTATAAAATACTCAACATCACTAATCATCAGATATGCAAATCAAAACCACAATGAGATATCATCTCACCACAGTTAGAATGGCTAGTATCAAAAAAACAAAAAATACCAGATGCTGGTAAGGATACACAGAAAAGAAAAGTCTTATATACTGTTGATGAGAAGGTAAATTAGTATAGCCATTATAGCAAATAGTATAGAGATTTCTCAAAAAGCTAAAAATAGAACTACCATATGATCCAGCCAAATTCCCCTACTGGGTATTTCTCCAAAGGGAAGGAAATCAGTATAACAAAGGAATACCTGTACCCTCATTGTTTATTGCAGCTATTCACAATGGCAAGGATCCGGGATCAACCTAAGTGTCTATTAACCAATGAATAGATAAACAAAAAATACCAGATGCTGGTAAGGATACACAGAAAAGAAAAGTCTTATATACTGTTGATGAGAAGGTAAATTAGTATAGCCATTATAGCAAATAGTATAGAGATTTCTCAAAAAAACTAAAAATAGAACTACCATATGATCCAGCCAAATTCCCCTACTGGGTATTTCTCCAAAGGGAAGGAAATCAGTATAACAAAGGAATACCTGTGCCCTCATTGTTTATTGCAGCTATTCACAATGGCAAGGATCCGGGATCAACCTAAGTGTCTATTAACCAATGAATAGATAAAGAAGATATGGTATATTTACACTGTGGCATACTATTTGCCATAAAAAAGAATGAAATTGTGTCATTTACAGTAATAGGGAAGGAACTGAAAAATATTATGTTAAGTGAAATAAGCCAGGCACAGAAAGAAATATTGTAAGTAACTACTCATGTGTGGAAGCTAAAAAAGGTTGATCTCACGGAGGTAGAGAATACTCGCAGAATGCTATTTACTAGAAGTTGGGAAAGACATGGGGTGTGGGGGATAAAGAGGTGGATAAGTGGATATGAATAGTCATACAGAAAGAACAAATTGTGATATTTGATAGAATAGGGTGACTATGGTTAACAACCATATACCTGTATCATGTGCCTCAAAATAGCTAGAACTGAGGACTTGAAATGTTCTCCACACATCACAATGACAAATGCTTGAGATGATGGGTATTAAATACCCTGTCCTGATCATTACACAATCTATACATGCAATGAAATATCACACATACCCCATAAATCTATAAAAATATTATGTGTCATAAAAATTTAATTAATTAAAAATAATTTAGGTGATTTATGCACACATAATGTGTAGCTAGTGTCCCAATTTCCTGGTCTTTATTATTAAAACTTGGGATTTGGCTGGGTACGGTGGCTCACACTTGTAATCCTAGCACTCTGGGAGGCTGAGGCAGTTGAATTGCTTGAGCTTAGGAGTTTGAGGTTGCTGTGACTGTGATGATGCCATAGCACTCTAGCCTGGGCTACAGAGTGAGACTCTGTAAAATAAAATAAATATAAAAATAAGTGAAATAAAAATCTGTGATTTATGAATACATTGATTATGCCAAGTTCCAGCCTAGCAGATCTGAACGCTGTTGAGAGCTATGGTACCCAAGGGGTGTATCTGAGCCCCAGCTTCCCAATACTCAGCAAGGGCAGGTCACCTGGGTCCCCAAGAGAAGTCTTTGGCCTGTCACAGTTCTTTCCCTCAGTGCCAGGAAACTAGCTTCCTTCCTCAAGGGTATGGGATGACACTGGTGCCCAGAGTTCAGGGACCTGTTGTCACCCTCTCAGCCCCCTCCTCCCTCTGGGGGCCCAGGGAGGACTGATGCTGGCTGTCCCAGGTAAAGCCCTGGCAGGATGCTGAGTGGAAAGAGGAAGCAGGTCCCCTGAGGGAGAGGGAAAATCCTACCCAGAGCAACATGGGATTCACCTGCAGAAGACAGGCCAGCTGCTCACCCTACTGGGAACAGGAATCTCTTGACATAGGGGTTCTGAGCTGGCAAACACAGGATCAGCCTTGTGGGGTCCAAATGGTAGATGAATGCTGGAAAGACAGCAGGGAGATTCAGTGCTTTCCAGATGCTTTTCCCAGAGTCTCCCTGCGAGGAAAACTCTAGGATGGGTTGTGATGATCTTCGGCAAGTCCCTCCTACTCTCTGGGCCTCAGTTTCCCCTTCAATATAATGAAGGGATTGGACCAGCTTACCCTCAGGTCCCTGCTGGATGAGGTTGCAGGGTCTACACAATGCCTGATGTAGAGGGTCTGCACATCTGTACTCTGTCCCAACATCTGTCTGGAGGGAGACTCTCAAGGTACCTCCTGGACCTGCCCTTTCCTCTCAGATTCTAAGGCCTTGGTCAGCTATCTCATGGTCAGCCAGTCCTGATTCACTCACTCCCCTTGGCTAAGCCCCTGACACTCCTTCCTCCAGGAGGTTCAGCCTCATCCCAGGCCCTGCAGAATTTAAACAGCCTCATCACTTATGTTCCTGGGACCTCAAGAACCCTGGGCTTTGAACAGTGCAACCATCTACTCTATGGCCAGCTGAGGCCACCCCCAAGTTCTAGGATCTCATAGCAGCTACAGATTTGTCTGGTCCTGCAGGATGGTCATAAAGTTGAGGATGCATGTAGGGGTCCTCTTGGGTCCTCCCAGAGGCCAATCCTCCTGGGCTCAGGCCTCCTGAATAACCAATCCTACCGGTCCTTTACTGACTTTCCCATCCCTCACCCTAACCAGAAACATGGCTCAGGCCTTTTCTGTCCCCCTTGCATGGGGGTCACCTCAACAGTCCCCTAACCTGTCTCCTTAAGACTCTCTCTCCCCTAACCTCCATACCATACTGCTGATTCATCTTCCTAAAGTAGTACTGCCTTGGGCCAGCTCGACTTTTTGCTCAAAAACTTTCAATGGGTTATGAAGACATCTGCACTCAGTACAAATTCTCTACCCACCTTTCAGGGCCCAGAGGCCTACAGCCTCCTTCTGAGCTGTCCTGGCAAGTCCCTGTTACACAGCCAGGCTGCCCACACCCCATGGTGCCCTGTGTGAGCAGCAGTCTTTGTCTCCCTGCATCTCTACTTTGGAATGTTCTCCATTCTCCTCCATCTAAAAAATTCCACTGTCCATTCAAGCCTCCTGCTCTGTTCTACCTCTTCCAAAACTGTGTTCAGCCTATTCCGGCATATACTGGTCTCTTCATCCTTCAGTTTCTTTTCCAACACAGTCAGCTCCATTATTTTGGTTGCACTTAAAGACATGGAGCTTTCTGAGGGTAGAAGCCATGACTGGTACTAGTTCTGTGTTCTGCCGTGATGCCCAGCACCCAGAACTGTGCACAGGGAGGTGGGAGACACTCGTGATTGCCCACCCAACAGCAAGGCTATCGGGGAGGGTATCTGAAAGCCGCATTTGCCAGCCTCCCACCCACGAATGCATAGACACGTTATCAAGACCTCCGGGAAGCCTAAAGGGATTTCTGATGAGGAAGCCTGGGAAAGAGTCTTTCCTGTGTGAAGCAGGAAGCTCCCATATTTCTCTATCTGTACAAATCAGAATGGAGCCAATAGCAGTCCCTGCCTCCTCCCAGCCTTGAGCCAGGACCACTGAACCACAGTATCCCCCAGGGCTCTTTCTGTAAGCCTGGGAGACTCAGGAACAAGCTCTAGATACATGTGAATACACAGGGCTTTGTTTTGTTTTAATTATGATTATTTCATCAAGTCAGTGACCAACAATTAATGTTTTAAACAAAGATAACAGTCTCTGATAACAGCCTATCCATTCAGATAATCCTGGACAATATGCCTTCCTGACCCCTCCAGGCAATCAGCTCATACCATGAAATATGAAATCCACACATGCGTAACATTATTAATGATTAATTAATGTTATTAATGATCATAAAATCATCCAACTCCTTCCGAAACCAAGCCTTATTTCCGGCACAATTACCCCCTGTGGAGGACTGGTTATTCAGGATGGAAAGATGTATTTCCTTTCCTTTGTTAAAATTTACTGGCCATTAATTCTACTGAATGTGAGAGTCTTCTCATATTGTGGACAAGTTGAAGCTTTTCCCGGAGGCAAGAACTACACCCTGAAAGCTCCCTGCCTGGGTCCGGAGTTGTCCAGTGACAGCCTCTGATAACCTGGAAGAGTTCTCAGTCAGTTTCAGTAATACCCATTTGTAAGTGTAGGTCAGTGCTTTGCAGTGTAGGACCTGGGACCTGTGTGTTCTTGGGGGGTGGGGTGAGCACCGCATTAACTGCCACCCCCAATGCAATACCTACCTGCAGGTGCCAGTTATAACAGGAGGAAAATCATTTGATAAAGTGTGGGAGGTCCACGTAGGTCACCTGATCAGACTCCCCCTGTCCCCAGTGTTCTGGGCTCCCTCTTCTTGAACCCCTCATACTGACCCTATTCACGTTTCACCAGGAGCAGACGGGTTCCTACTGTGTGGGCCCTGGTCATCCTCCCCACTTTTGTTTTGAACCAGGGTCAGCACTTGATCGAAACTGGATCAATCAGAGCATCTTCCCAAATAGTTGAAACTGGACCTGAGAGAGATCAGTTTCTCCCCCCTTCCTGGACATGTAAACTCAGGAATGGTCAATGGTCATGTTTTCTGCACAAGGCCATATGTAAAAACAGAGAAAGGAAAAGTACAGAAGGAAACAGACGCAAATTGGAGGGAAGGGACCCCTTGGGTTCCCTATCCCCTAATTCCAGAACCTGTTCATAATCCAGTTCCTGAGGTCCAGCTGTCTCTCTGCCTTTAGTTTCTACAAAACTAAACCAAAGGAGTTTTTGGTTTCAACCAAAGACTCCTAACTAATATTCATAACACTGAATATTACATATGAAAAGTCTGCTCATAAATTATTTTTAGTATCAAGGGGCATTGCTTCTGCTGTAATGATGGGTCATTAAAAACAGGCTATAAAGTTACATAAACAGCATGAACTTAATAATACAAAACAATGGAGGAGTTTAAAACCATCACAACATTATTTGTGATACTTCTAAGTAGTAGGATTACAGGTGACTTATTTGCTTCACTTTGTCTTTTTTCTTTATGTATTTTACGTATTTTTCATAAAAGGCATGTATTAATTTTATACTTGTAAAATAATATTTGTTTAAAAGTCAAAATATTTAAGAATCTTTCTCTGCTTTCTCCTTGCTTTCCCACAAAAATCTGCAATTGAAGACCCACCAGTAAAGTCTAACCGTTGTCCAGAGAAGCCTGTTAGCAGGGGAATCACCCAGCCCAAGAGTCAATACACCAGGCTTGGTTTTCAATGGAGAGGTAATTCCCTATATAGCCAGGTGTCCACCATATAGATGCATCCCAGCCAGTCACCTGTGGCTCAGGTCACAGCAACAGAGTATGAATTAAAATGGAAAGGGCGGCTTGGTGCCTATATCTCAGTGGTTAGGGCTCCGGCCACATACATCGGGGCTGGCAGGTTCAAACTTGGCCCAGGCCTGCTAAACAACAATGACAATTCTAACAACAACAACAACAAAAATTGTTGGGAGGCTGAGGCAAGAGAATCTCTTAAGCCCAAGAGTTGGAGGTTGCTGTGAGCTGTGACACCACAGCATTCTACCAAGGGTGACATAGTGAGACTCTGTCTCAAAAAAAAAAAAAAAAATGGAACGAGCTCTTCCACTGAAAACTCAGGGAGATAGAGGGGTATAGCAGCTCTCACTTGGGGTTCCTCCAACAGAATATAAACCTCAAGGATCAGAGGCACTGTCCCCCATTTTGCTATAGACCACTGGACAGCTTCCATGCCGTGGGGTCTGGGGTGTTGGCATTAGTGTTGATGATGGTGACATGCATAGCAGAGGTGTTCAGGAGCAGTGGCCGTCATGCATGCAAGCTACAGCAGCACCAGCAGATGCAGTGACAGTTTCTAATTAATGCAGTAGAGACCAAGAAAGCCATAGAATCTAATAGGGACGTCCAACCTTTTGGCTTCTCTGTGCCACATGCAAAGAAGAGTTGTCTGGGTACACAAACACTGAGAAGAGTTTTCTAGATACACAAACACTAATTAAAACTGATTATCACAAAAAATAAAATCAAAGGTTTTTGTGATAGCTGCCAATCCAAACAGAGAAAATGGAAAAGTACAGAAGGAAACAGACGCAAATTGGAGGGAAGGACCCATAACCCACAGGTTGGGCACCCTTGAGTGATGTCCAGCAAAGGCAGCAATGCTCAGAGGGTATAGCAGGTCCAGTGTCATAAGGACAGAAGTAGAGAAGCAAAATGTAGGTAGTTGGCTAGATGCTGAATGGAAAGCTGCATGCTGGAGCATCCCGGAAGTCCTCAGTAGACTGTCCGTACCTTGTAAAGAATTTTGTCTCTTCAGCCAGTCTTAGAGGCTC
Source organism: Loris lydekkerianus (assembly GCA_963574355.1). Lineage (NCBI taxonomy): Eukaryota > Metazoa > Chordata > Mammalia > Primates > Lorisidae > Loris > Loris lydekkerianus. The sequence continues at coordinate 16,278 of CAUYPK010037894.1, read as the reverse complement.
ACACTTATAGCCCTAGTACTCTAGAAGGCTGAGGAAGGTGGCTTGCTTGAGCTCAGGCGTTCCAGACCAGCCTGATTAAGACTCATACTCTGTCTCTACTAAAAATAGAAAAATCAGCCAGTTGTTGTGGCAGGTGCCTATAGTCCCAGCTGCTTGTCAGGATGAGGTGAGGCAAGAGGATCTTGGGCCTAAGAGTTTGAGGTTGCTATGAGCTATGACATCACAGCACTCTAGGCTGGGGCAACAGAGTGAGACTCTGTCTTTAAAAAAAAAAAAAAAAAAAAAGAATTTTGCCTCCTCGAAATTCCCGATGAAGTGTACAAAATCAAGTTTTCAAATCTTCCTTTCTTAATCTAGAAGCAAGCAAAGAAGAGGGAATATTTAGATGGTGTATTCACTAGAGAAAGGGGGAGTAAAAACATCAGATTAAATATAGACAAATACTATGGGGAAAAAATCTAGAGGGATTCTGCGCGCTGGTTAGCTTTAGGAAACATAAAAAGAAAGCATCTATCTCTATATCAAAAGATAATGCATGGCTGTTGTTCATTTGTATTTTTAAATTAAAATTAAATGTTTCATATATGCCTATGTCATTCTTTATAATGTCCCACAGTAAGTGAAGTATAGATCCGATCATGACTGATACATCAAGTAGACTTCGACTATGTTCTTCTTTCTTTTGAAAATAGCTTTATTCTTTTGAAGAGTGAGGCTCCCTATAAATATTGAGATCATACAGAAATGAACAAAGAATAAAGTAAAATTCAACTGTTAGGGTGAATATCCTTCCGGGCAGCCCTCCATGTACACCTATTAAAATACTACACACTAGATCATGCTGTTCTGTTATCTCTTTTTTTGTACTCAATTATATGTGTCATAGGCAAATTTCCATGTCATTAAATAGATGTATCTTTATACATCATCATTTATACATATTTACATAAAAGTGCCATAATTTCTTTAACCAATGATATGGCCCTATGGATAACCATCTATTTTTCACTATTGTAAACAAAGCCGAGATGAAAGCTCTTGTCTCTAGATCTCTGTATATTTTGACAATTATCGTCTTGGGTGAAATTACAAGAAGTGAGGTAGCTGGGTCAAAGGTACACTCATTTAAAACATTCATTCCTACTATCCCAGTGTGCTCCAAAAAGACTGGACCAATTTATGTCACCACCAGCAGAGCATGAAAGGGCTGAGTTCCAGCCCCTCAGTCCAAGATTTTGTCCTTCTTCTGTTTCCTGGAGTAAAACGTCTGAAGAATTCTCTTCATCCATCTTTTATCTCCTGTGTTCTTTTTTTGTGGATGCTTTTTTGCATAGGCTTCATGTGGAGTTTTTTTCTGTTTACCTATTTATAATTGAGGGCAGTTCTATGAGGGTTTACCAGTTGCCTAAAAATAGAATGCTGGAAATCTCCCTGATTCTTGCCCTGTTGGGTTTGGTTACTATTTTCAGCTTCTTTTAGGATTTAAGTTAAAAGGCTAGAATGTAGAATCATGTTTTTCTCCTGCTCATTTATTCATGTCCTAGAATGATGTGATGAGAGGACAGAGCCTTGATCTCGCCTTGAAATTGTCACCACTCTTACCACAATTTGGCCATGTTGGGAAGGTCTGGGTCTCACCCTGCTTCTCTTCTGGGCAGGCCAGCCACGTTGGTGAGAGGTAAGGTGAGGAATGCCCTGTAGTTCATCAGATGGATCTGCTTCTCTTTTAAAAAGGAGTAAGCTGACTAAAATGATGACAGGGAAAACCCCAGCTGCACTGGCGTCCTCCTCACTGACATGAGGATAGGAAGGAGGACGTGACCTGGGAAGGCCCACCTTCTAGTGCACTGGTATCTAAGCACTGTGCCCGGATGGGAAGGGGGACGTGACTTGGGAAGGCCCACCTTCTAGTGCGCTGGTATCTAAGCACTGTGCCCGGCTGTCTCCCTCAGAAAGGATTAGGCCTGTCCTTGGCTAATCTCGCAGCTCAGAGTTGACACAATTCTGTCTGATCCAGTCTCCAGGAAGATTTGAAAACTTCTCAGCCAACATCTCTATCCTTAGGGTCTAGAATCACACCCTTAAGTGCAAGATGCTACCCTTGATTGACACCCCTCTCTTCTTTGGGGGCACAGAGCATGTCCCTAACGCAATTGACATACCTGTTCCCTGCCCAGAGACCACTCCTTCTTTAGGGCAACTGTGGAGTCTCCTCACCCTATCTGCTGGTGATAGGACCAAGAGTGGTCCATGACCACCGTGGATGAGCAGGAGGTAGAGTTCCCTGTTCAGAACCAGAGCCTCAAGAAGCAGGTAGAGCATTCCTTTGAGAACCACATTTTGTGTTTTAGGACACCCAACTACCAGCCCTTTAAGAAACTACAGGTGACCAAGAGCACCCCAGGACTGAGGTTGTGGCCTGATTCTGTAATACCTCCTGGCCTTCCACCTCTATATGAATTTTCTATTGCTACCATGACAAATTACCACAAGTTTGGGAGCTTAAGACAATAACTATGTATTGTTTCACAGTTTGCAAGGCTGGAGTTTGACATGGGTCTCACCAGGCTCTAAGCGAGGAGTTGGCAAGGTGTCAGGAGGACGGTGCTCTTTATCGGGGCTCAGGGGAGGATCACTTCTTGCAGGTTGTTGGCAGCGGCCAGTTGCTGGTGGTTTATAGGACTGGTGTCCCTATTTCCTTGGTGGCTGTTAGTCAGGGGTCATTCCCAGCTTTTAGAAGTCAATCACATTCATGTCCCCCTTCATCTTCAAAGCTGAAATAGAAAGATTTGAGTGCTTCTTATGCCTTGCCTTTGCTGTCTTCTCTTCTGATGTATCTCTCTTCCTCTCTCTTCAACCAGGAAAGATTTTTCTGCCTTTAAGGGGATCATGTGATTATATTGTGCCCACCTGGATAATCCAGGATAATTTCCCACCTTAAGATCCATAATCTTGGCTGGTGGCTGGGGTGGCTCACACCTGTAATTCTAGCACTCTGGTAGGCCAAGGCATGAGAATCACTTGAGGCTGGGAGTTCGAGACCAGCCTGAGCAAGAGCTAGAGAAATCCTGTGGCTACAAAAAAATTCAGAAAATGGGTGGCGCCTGTGGCTCAGTGAGTAGGCGCTGGCCCCATATACCGAGGGTGGCAGGTTCAAACCAAGCCCCCACCAAACTGCAACGAAAAAATAGCTGGGTGTTGTGGCAGGTGCCTGCAGTTCCAGCTGCTTGGGAGGCTGAGGCAGGAGAATCACGGAAGCCCAAGAGCTGGAGGTTGCTGTGAGTCCTGTGATGTCACGGCACTCTACCGAGGGCGGTAAAGTGAGACTCTGTCTCTACAAAAAAAAATTTTTTTCAGAAAAATCAACCCCACATTGTGCCAGGTGTCTGTAGTCTCAGATTCTCAGGAGGCTGAGGCAGGAGGATTGCTTGAGCCCAGGAGTTTGAGGTTGCCGTGAGCTGTGATCATGCCACTGCACTCTAGCCTGGGTGACAGAGTGAGACCTTATCTTAACAAAACAAAACAAAAACCTTAATTACATCTGCAAAGTCCCTCTTGCCAGGTAACTTAACATATTCACAAGTTCCAGGGATGAGGCATGGGCATCTTTGGTGGCCATTATTCAGCCTGCCATGACCCTTTGGATTCATCCAGGATTTCTCAGAGTCCCCTGAGAAATCAGTCCAAAGAAGACCTGCATGATCTCCCCCAGCCCCCACCCCTGTTTCCCTGGAACCAGCAGGCCCAGACCCCCCAGCTGAAAACTTCGCCAGACTCATGTCACAAAGCATCACCATCAAGGCAAGCCTGAGCACCTGGCACAGCCAGCTACTCCCTCTGGAGAGGTGGGGACAAGGCTGGTCCTTTCATCCAAAGCCCTGAGCTGCCCAGTCTGTCTGCTCATTGCTGCTTCCTGAGGCTGAGCCAACATGCCTGGGAGGATCCCATGGACTTTGGGCTTCAGTCCAATGTGCCCGTAAGCGGAAGGCTCTATTTTCCCTTTTACAGGGGACCATTAGAAGCTGGAGTTAGGGTTTCAGTGGAATTATAAATATTATAATATTACAGCCAGGGACTCAGGAAGGCTAAAATACTGTCCTGCCAATCACCCTCTGCCCTTTGGAATCCCATATAAGGAGGAGTAGCAGGATACGGGTTTTTATTTATTTATTTTTTTACCATCTTAACCATCTTTCAAGGATACAGTTCAATAATATTAAGTACATTCACAGTGTTGTTCAACCATCCATCTCCAGAGATGGTTTTTTCATCTTGCAAAACTGAAACTCTGTACCCATTAAACAAGAAAGGATGAGGATTTTTAAATGTCATTCTTAAAAATGGTTTTATTAGTAGCTGGCACTCAAATGCAAAAGCTGGTGAAAGGATGATCGTGTCAGATGGCTGGGGTCTAGACAAGGTCCCCCACATGCAGACACATGTGCTAAGGGGACGGACAGGTCCCAGCCTAACCTACTCACCTAACTGCCTATCCCGGGACAGAGAGGGTCAAGCCCACAGTGCGGCAACAGCAGGGCTTGGGTCTACTCACCTCGTATAAATAGGAAGGAAAAGCACAGGAGGCCCCAAAGATCAAGACCTCCCTGGGACCAAGACAGGAAGTAGGACAAAGTGCAAGCAGGGGTGGTTGTCTCTGAGGTACAGCTCCCTGGCAGCTGACCAGTAAAATGTGTCCCAATGAATAGTCTGGACTCTGGTCTGTCTGATTACACCTGCTCTTCCTTTGGGCAGGGAGAGGAGCTCAGGAGTTGAAAGAAGCTGTGCTGGTGTGTGGGGAATGGACAGCAGGGTTTCACTATAGCCTGCCTTTGTCTCCTTCTCGTCTCCACCCAGTGCCTGCCCCTAGGTGTCTGGGGATGGAGGGTGGGAGAGCTCATTGACCCACATGCTTGTGAGCCAGACACCTTGGCTCACAGTGGGGACCTTGGCCACTGCGAGTTCTCACTGACCATCTTCACAAGTGGAGGGAATCATCCTCCAGAGAGGACCACTCAGCCAGAGACCTGCAGTGCCACGGTCACCGTGAGACCTCCCGGCCTGCAGTGCTGGGGTGGGCTGCTCTCTGAAATGTGGGAGAAACCCTAAATTCCTGAGATTCAGAAGACCATGCAGACCTCCACCAAATATCTGTGCCAATGTCTTTCCGACTTGGGTTTGGGGACACAGATGGTGTCTCAAGTTCAATGATTCTCAAGATTCTGTCCCGGAAATTTTTACTGATGTTCAGGTCAGAGTTAGATGTTCCACTAGTGCTACCTACCTGTCTCATTCTTTGCTGAAATCATCTTTCGTTGGTCTATTTCCCCTAACAAACTATGAATTCCTTGAAACCAGGGACTGCTTTTTCTCCATTATCCTCCCAGCCTAGTGTAGGATGTTACACAGTAGGATCCAGCTAGCAGCTGTTAGTGAATACTAGCTGTTTGAAACAGCCTTCCTACCCCATCTAGCCCTGGGCAGGTTTCCTGGCACAGGCTCGCATTTCTACACAAACACCATGGCTGTGTGTTACACTGTGGCCTCAGCTCTCAGAGAACATTTCTCCTACAATTGAACCCAGCTGGGATTGTGGGCTTGACAGCCCCTGGAGAGAAGTCCCTGGAAGTGGCCCTTGGGCAGCCCTTGCCATCATCCAGATAGCCCTTACCAACCTTGGGCTTCTGGACCTGGCACTTTTTTAGGACAGTCTTTGTCATAGTCTGAATAGAGAGTTTTTTGTAAATTCTCCTTGACTCTGATAATCTGATCCAGTCGTATTTGGCTTTCATAACGGAACCCCCTAGGATCTACTCAAGCAAAGGAGGCAAATTTCTTATATTTCTTCAAATCATTGCAGATTCCAGAACTGTGGAGCCCATGACTGGCCTCAGGTGTTGGGATGCTCGGCCAGCCTGCTGGTCAGATCTCCTGGCACTTTGCTGTCCTTCCTCTCTGCCTGCTCTGCTGGTACCACTCAGTCCCTTCATTCAAGAAAGAATAAGGCTGGGATCACGTGCTTTGTAGCTTTTCTTTTAAAAAGGAGAAGAGCAGTAAAGATTCCCTGGAAAGAGCTGAGCCTGACCTACCAAGCCGGGAATCCTAGTCGGCCTCATTGCCTCACGGACTCCACTGACTCCACCCACCCTCCAACCCTGTCCACCCCAGGTGACCTCCCTGGCACTGATCTTATTCTAACAACTGGGCCAGACCAAAGGGTATGCATTGCTGTTTCCCAGTCCCTACCTTTCAGCCACCATTCAAGGCTGGCTCCATGCTCTCCCCAGAACCCCTTCTCTGAGTTGGCCATGCAGGGGGTATCTGGGTGACTAGGCAGGTGACAAATCCTCAAGACAGTGGGACAGTTATTGACACAATGCTGGGGGCATAGAGACTGCTAGAAAATGCAGAAGGTCTACTTTTTAAACGACCTTCTCTACACGCCAACTGAGTATCCTTTCATCATCTGCTCAGGTTGGAAGTCCTTGTCTTAGTTTCCTCATAACTTTGGTAAGAAATTGGGTGAGGAAGGTTGGCTCCCGAAGGCTTTAGAAAAGACATGTCCACCCTGCGGCTGTGTGCTGATTTTGTGAGACCTTGCTTATCTCTGGTGTCAGATATCATGGAAAATATGCACAAACCTTTTTTCTTTTGCTACTCTGCTTTCCTTGGTGTTTGTGTATTTAATGTGTGGCCCAAGTAGATTCTTATTCTTCCGGTGTGTTTAGAACAAGAAATGACATGATCAGAGTTACTCTGCAGTAGAACTATTGTGAGAATAGAGACCAGCTTAGGGGAATTGATCTAGGCCATGCCAGGGATCTAAACTTGAATTAAAGTAAGGCCTGGAAACACGGTGATGTATGATGCCACAACAGGCACAAAATATGATGGAAGGAGAGTTGCTTCGTGTAGGAGGGACTGGATGTGAAGTTTGGGGAGAAGGAAGAATCAGTGAAGACACCAAGGTTAGCTTGCTTAACTGGGATTGTGGTGGCGCCGTCTATTACTGAACACCAGTAATGTGTGTTTCTAGGGGATCATTCGGAGCACCTTTGATGATCTATTGGGTTCAGAGTTTGAGTGGGATGCCCAGACAGAGCTGCCAAGGAGGCAGTTAGGAATACTGGATGTTAGTCTGAGAGAGTGGAGGATTGCGCTTATAACACAGGAGTCTTCCATAATAAAACAGAATGAGAGCCGCAAGGGGAAAATCCGCAGGCTCTCTGTCCACTCTCTCTGGAATGCGGTTTTTTTCTGACATCTGCTATTCCAGGTTCCTATTGTCAGATGACAAACAAGCTCAACACTCTGTGGCTTCAAACAACAAACACCATTGGTTCTGAGGATGGGCTTAGTAGGGCGGTTCTGGCTCAGTGTCTCAGGTAGTTGAAATCAGATGAGGGCTTAGGGCTGAAATAATCTCCATCTCTCTCCCATTTCTCCAGCATGGGAGCCAGGAGGAGGGGGCCATAGTACCTTTTATGACCTACCTAGGTCCTAACCTCTGAGGTCGTACAGCATGACTTGTGCCCACTCTATTCATCAGTGCTGTCATAAAACCCCACTCAAGTTCAAGGGCAGGGGATGTAGCTCTTATCTCTTGATGGGCAAGCGGAAACATTCTACAAGAGCGTGGGGGATCAGAAATATTTTTTCAGTCATTCTGAGAAAATCTGCCTTCCCTTCCAAAACTGAGCACAAGAAGCCACCCCAAAGGCTCGTGGTTGGTGTAATTCTCACCTTTCAGTGGCCTTCCAGCATTTTATATTCGTGACATTTGCACTGTGGCATTTTACTCTGGTGGTGTACATAGGCATCTGCCTGAAGTGCAAGCCTCTATAAGCCAAGACACATGTCTTGTTCTGTTTCGGTGAAACATGAATTACCAGATCATTATTTTAAATTTAACTCCAAAATAAGAGGAGATGACTGAGTGCAGAATCTTGGTGAAATCTGTATATACCCACAGAAACAAAATAGCCAAGGGAGACTTTGAGGGGAGATTTTCAAAACCAAATTCTACTAGTCTTGGAGAAAACACTGTGGGCATTTCCCCTATGTGTGAAAAATTATTGCTGAAAAAAGTTAACCATGTCTACAATAATTAGCAACATCTGAAAACACTCCATGACTGATACTTTGTAAGCAATAGTTGCTGAACAAGATGCTTATTTTCGTAACAAGAAACTTCTTAGTAGTTAAACTTTAGAAGAAATTCAAACCATAAAATAGAACCAAAGCTTGCAAGGATTTTTTTTCCATCCAAAACTTATGGTACAATAAGGCATAGCATAATCAAATTCACCAATGATCAGATAATCTTAAAACAAGACTGAAATACCATTTTTATGCCTATCAGAATGGGAAAGCTTTTAAAAATATTTATAAAATGGCCTAGTGCCACATAACAAACACTCAGGCATTTCTGACAGAAGGGAGAGTTGGCCAAGCCTCCTGGAAGATAAACAACTGTTAAGAGTCTGTTCTCTCTCACCCAGTAATACTGCCATGAAGAAATTATTCTAAAGAAATGATCCTGGGTAGGGCAAAAATTCCCACTGAAGATGCTCAACAAAGTATATGTTAAGATAGCAAAATGCTGAAAACAACTAAATATTCCAATAGAGCTGCTTAAATAGATTATAGTTAATTCATTTGCAGAAACATTATGCAGTCATTAAAAATTAACTTTTGAGAACTCTTTGCTAGCCCAAGAGCATGCTCACACCTTCACATTCTCTGCAAACAAAACAATCCACAATGCATTAAATATAGAAAGTAGTATGATCCAAATTTTGTTTTAAAATTGTATATACACAGAGAAAAGACTTCAGGCAAATTCCACAAAATGTTAACAGTAATCATGGATGAGTGATGGAATTATAGGTTGTTTAAATTTTTTTTCTCTCTATGCTTTTCTCCCTTTAGTTTTTATAATAAACATGTAATACTTTTGGAAATCAGCAAAAAAAAGTATGTTTTTTTTTTTTTTTTTTTTTTTTTTTTAAAGATCTAGGAATTCTTCTATTGCTTGCTAGGTAATAACAAAATGGAAAAACATGTTTTTCTAAAAAAGAAATTAAATAATTTATGATAAAGATCTTGGTATAGAATAACTCACACTTTCAAAAAACCTAACATTCAAGAAAGCAGCCTGGACACAGACAGAAGTGCTATCTCTGAGGTGTGAAATTTCACACATGCCAAAGCCTGTGTAGGTCCCACTGTGTATATCCTTTAATGGCACATGGGAACTTGCAGTTCTCTGGCTGTAACTAAGACAGATTCTAATTGGCAGCAGGAGTGCTGAGCTGTGCCTTCCTAATACTGCCTACAACTACCTTGGTAACAAGGAACAAGTCCATTAACCTCTTTGAGCTCCTCAAGTCCCTTTCTGATGTGGAAATCCACTGACATCAATAGGGCGCCTAAGGGCAAAAGTGAAAGAAAATAAAAGCTCAAATAAGGTGGCTTTAGATCAAAGCCCAGGTCAGTGGGATGGGGGCACCACACAGCTGTCTCTGACTGAATTGCCAAGACCCTTGGCCAAAGGTCTTCCCAAGGCCTCGTCTTGCAGCCCTCTCAATGAGACACTGCTGTGGATACCCAGGAAACAGCTGAGATTTCTGCACAGGCAAATGAAGCTGCCTGGTTCCCACTACTGCTCCTCTGATAGAACAAGCTCTTATTGCCATAATGCCAAAAGCTGTCTGCCTTGGGCAATGTATCATGCAGACTCCTAATACCTGACTTTCCTGTGGACACCGGATGCCAGCCCCTGAGGCACATACAGTCAGTATTCAAAACTTTCCCAACTTGCAAACAAGCCAGATCCTAAATCTTATTTATAAAGCAGACATGAGGCTCCTGAGGTGCCAGGGAAACTATGTTCTGAAGGTAGCACAGACATGGCATATAGTAGACACTCAATAAATATTTGATGAGCTGTGATGGCCAAATGGAGGTCAAGGTCCAGTTCTAGCCCTTAGAAGGATAATGAACCAAATGGAGCGGCAAGCTGCATATTTTGCAATATAAAAAACGATTTTGCTTAATGCAAGCAATTAAAAGAACAGAAGACCATCTACAACATTAAATAATTGAATAATTAGTCTTAAGTGTATTTATTGTAACGTGTTTGGTGAGAAGAAAGCAGGCCTAACTAGAGAAAGATGAGAATATATACTCCAGCAGAGACTAAAGAAGAATCTAGGCAATTTCAAGGAGTTTAGGGATGAGTGACACTGGGTTTTTATTATTTTTTGTGTCCTTTATATAAACGTAATAGCACTTGATTTTGGTGGACAGCTAAGATGGGGTTCACCTCATAATGATTTCAAGAGAGAACAGGAGAAATGAGAGAAAGTAGAACTGTTAATCCATGTGACTGGGATGGCCCCAGCCAGGACCAGCAAGTTGATCTAAGATTTAAGACCTGGTGTGTCCACTCACCAGCTCTGTGAGTTGGGACTGGAGATATTCCTCCCTGAGCTTCAACTGCTAAAGCCTGAGAGTACCCATTCCACTGAGGGGATCATATAAGACCATGCATTTAAGTACTCTTATACTGGCATATAACAAATGATAAAATAAATTATTGTCATTATCAGAGATGGGTTTTTCTACCTTTTCCTTTAAACTCTAAGTTTCAAGAGGGGGTGGACCCATGTAGCCGTCTCATTCACCACTACATACCCAACACAAAGCAAAACCCAGCATGTAGCACAGGTTTAACAAACATTTGTAGAGGGGAATCTACTTGTTCTCATACGTGTGATTTCCTATGGTCAGTGACAAAAAAATGTTTTTGCTTCATCTCTTTTTTATTTTTGTGCTCAAGTGTATAGACATGCCACTTGGTCCTTAAGTATTTCAGAATGCATCTTGAAAAAATAAGGACATTTTCTATGATGTCATTATCATACCCAACAAAATTAACAATTCCTAAATATAATTCCTAGTCTGTATTCCAATTTCTTCAATCCTTCCCCCAAATATCCTATTATAGCTCATTTCCTTACAACGGAATCAAAATTACTTTTGCTTACTAGCTCTTGTAAGTCTCTTTTGATCTAGAAGTGCACCCCCACTCCTTTTTGTTTGCTATGATATTGAGTTATCAAAGATAAAGTATTTGTGGGTGACTGGGTCCAGTATGTCCATAGGTACTCAAATCCAAGGCTGCTCAAGTCCTTTGTATAAATTGATAGCCTACACACATATGTACTTCAAGTCATCTCTAGATTACTTGTAATACCTAATGCAACATATGTGCTATGTAAATAGTTGTATCATTTTTCTATTTGTCTGATTTATTGTGTTTTTAAGATATTTTCAACCCATGAATGTGGAACCTATAGCTACAGAGGGCTGACCAAACTGTAGAATGGCCCACTTTTGGATGTGTCTGATTGCTTCACTGAGGTGCCACCTAACTAATTCCTCTCTCCCCTGTATTCCCTGTGTAATGGAAATTAATTCTGACGTCCTGATGTGATTTAGGTTAAATCTTTTTAATCCAGAAAACCTCATAGATGATGCTTTGTGCTCAGCACTGTGTTATACCAGGAGGGATATCACGACAGTTTGGCTAAGATTAGGCTTAGATTTAAGGATTGGGTTAAAGTGGTGATGGCTTATTTGCAAAGTAAGGTTCCCCCACCTCCCACCTTAGAACTAGCAAACAAACTATGGGGTGGTAATTGGTACTTTGTAAATATGCAGTTCACCGTCAACCTTTCACTGGATGGTTTTAGTATCCACTGATGGTCTTTGCCTGAATCGGTTATCCCATAAGAGTTGAAAAATAATAATTTTCCAATCTTAGCATTCCTTCTTCATTTATTAGCATATATTCTTCTGTTTAAAAAAACAAAACAAAACAAAAAAACGAAACACCTTTCCTTCATCAACTGGGCTATTTGGTTACTCTGAAATATCTCCCAGTGAAAAGATAGGCTATAGATGTATAATTCTTTTCCTTTAAAAGCTCATTTTCAAAATAGGTTTTTGGTAAATAACGTAAGTACCACGATTCAAAGAGAGGCTTGTAAAAAAGTTTTTTCTCTGTCCTCTGGCCCCAGTAATGTTCTTAGCATGAGGCCAGGAAGGGGTTGCAAGTCAGGAGAGTGTGACTGTTGCTCAGACTGTTTAGTGAAAATCACACCTCTGATCTCCCCTCCTCTGTTCCTCAAACTCCTTCTCAGGTTGGTTGATCCTGAATCTAAGATTAAAAAGTTGCTGTCTCAGCAGATCCCGGTTATATAATTTATGAGCCTGGTGCTAATCTCTCCTCTATAATGGAAGTAGCTCAGAATGATTTTTTCCAGTGCTTCTACGGGAAAAGTATTTACCCCACAAGCTGACGGAATCCAGTGTCACTTATTTTTCTCTTTGGCTGAAAATTTTATTTTAAGCATTGCGATGAGAACTCTTAATTCTGAAACCTCACATCAGAGTAAATAACTTCCCACTGACTACTCCGTTTACATGTGGCCAGGCCTGCTGCTAGCATAAAACCTCCCCTCTATTCCCAGCCAAGCAACACAAGCAGCTCTGTGCTCTTTAAAGCGTCCTCATAAATCCAGCCCCTCTCAGCGCCCTCAGATTCCCTGCATCTCTGGATTTTCTCCCTTCTCACTGAGCTTAGCGTGGCTGCAGTGTTGGTGCTCCTTTCCTGAAATCAGAGGCAGAGTGTCCTACCCTCTCTTTGACCCCTCTGGCTCCATGCTGCAACATAAGCTCCCATCTAATTGCTACTCTGCCTCTCTCAGCAGAACTTGACCTCTTTCTGGGTCCCTCTCTTAAAGCAACTGTCTGTGTTTTTCATTACATTGTCCAAGACGTATTAGCTTGAATTTTTCCCGGAGGAAGATCATTTGGCTACTTTTTCTTCTAACCTCTGAGGCAGCCGTCTTTAGGAGTGAGGAGGGTGTTCTTCATCTAGGAACCTTCATCCTGTCCCCTTTGAGGACTGCCCTTTAAGAAGTGGACACATTCTTGTTCCGACTTCAAACCTCAGTTGGAAGTTCAAGCCACAATGGACACACACGCTCCTGCCCAGAAAGCTGCCTGGCTTGGCTGTTGCCTTTCTCCTACCAGCCTGTCATCCTCAAACCCATCCCACACAAACACAAATATGTCCTTCTAAACATTGAAGTCTCAGAGCCTCCACCCTGAAAAGGAAGTTGAAATTCAAGCCAAGCTCCAGGCACCCTCGGCTTCTGTAGTCTAACCAGTAAGTAACCTGGCAAGAAGCATCACCTCCCATGCCAGCCTGGGTTCGCCCAACACAACACCGGCAAGATTTCCTTTGTGATTGCTGTGAAGATGTCAGCTCTGTGTCTCAGTTAATCAACCCCTTAAAAAATGAAAGCACTTATGACACAGAAGAGAGGGAAACGCAGAGTGGTAAGAATGCTAATCAGATGAAAGGAGTTTTCCAGCTTTTGCAAAAAAAAAAAAAAAAAATCATCTATAAAAAGTGTTGGAAGCTCTTTCTTGCAGCCTGGGGCCTTTGCCAGGGGACAGATTTCTCTCCCTCAACTCAGTTCAACTCAGTTTCTTCCAGGCTCTTTTCTTGTTTATTCTCCTTTTTTCTTTCTTCCTTTCTTTTTGTCTTTGAGCTAAGAGCACTCTGGGAAGCAATGTGGAGAGGCCTGGAAACGGATGAAGCTAATTCCCTGCTAATGGGGACACTGCACCATTTGGGGATATAGTAGGGACACCCCGCTCCTTAACCTTGTGGGGTCACACCCATAGCTCCCTGCACAAGCAAACCCTTTCTCTTGGTGGCGAGATGACCAGGGAAGTCCCCGGCTTGCAGCCGCCTCTTGGCACCCCCTTCCCACACTTGTTTTTGACAAGGAGGCTGCGCTGTGCTGCTCAGCACATCCGAGGACAGAGTTCTCCCCTGACTTCACTGTCCAGATCCATGACCCCAATGTCTTTGTAAATAAAATGGCATAATCTCAAGAGGCTAGCAGACTGGAGAGAGAGGAATAAATATATCAGTATGTAAATAAATCCACAAGAGCAGGGGAATGTAGGGGAACTTTGCAAAGCTGTGATGAAGCATTTTAGAAGATGGATGTTGCTGTATTTCTAGTGAGCTCTGATTGAAGGGCCATGATTCCAGCCGTGGCTATGGAAGAGAGACAGCGAGCCGTGACGGAAATTCCCTCATGGATTGATTTGACTTAAATATATTCCAGGAGCCGATCTAATTGCTGGTTCAGTCTCAGGCTTTGATTTTTCTCCTCTCAGTTCCTTGCATTTCAAATAGTTTTTATTAAGGGATCTAGAGGTGCCCTCAGTCCTACAGAGAATCTTTCTGGATTCATGACTGACTCTTCCGAGAACGCAGTATTGGGAATTCTGCCCTCAGTCACAGGAAGCACCAGCCAGACATTCCCTACCTGAGAAGGAGAAGCATGCTGGTAAATGTCAGGGGAAAGGGTGGCTATTCTCATTTTGAATTGGAAGTGCTGGTGGCAGGCTCTTAATGCTCACACGGACTCAGAGCCACGTTGCTATTGGGGTGGAGTCTAGGAGGAGGTGGGAGAACCTCCTGCCTTGAATAGTTGGTGATTTCTGGAGTCTGATCCCATGGTTCCCTCACCAGCCCTCCTACCCCCCTCCACGCCCCTGCTGCCATCTCCTCTGCTTGACCATGCTACGTTACCATCTGATTCATATTCCCCCTCTCCAGCCCCTTCTTCTTCCTCCTCTTCTGGAAAACTCCAAGCACATATAAAAGTAGAGAGAACAGTAAAATGATGCCCTTGCACCCATCACCCAGCTCCAACAATGACTGGCTCGTGACGGGTCTTGTTTGAATTAAATGCCTGGTCACTTCTTCCACTGTTTCCCATCTCTCTCTTTACCTGGGTGATTTTTGAAGCAAATTTCAGATATCAGGTATGTGTAATTAGTTTAGTATATATCTCAAAAAGATAAGTTTCCTTTTTGGAGAGAATTACAAATATCTTTGACTATCTGGCCAGTAAATTTCCTCAGTGTTTCAATTTATTTTTACATTTGTTTAAGTCAGGATCCAGAGGAGGTCCTTCGGTTGTACTCGGTGTAGGTGGCTTTCAGTCGGTTCTGTTTCTTTTTTCGTTTCTGTGTCTGTGTTGTTTTTTTTTTTATGTCTTTTCTTTATGGAGATTTTCTCTGGCTCTCTAAATTTACTGAAGAAACTAAGCTTTTTGAACTACAGAGTTTTCCAGAGCCTGGATTTTGCTGATTGCTCGTCCCTATGGCACCACTCAGCATGTGGGATTGTTTAGCAATACCAATCCCTGTGGTATTATTTAGCATGTTCCTCTGTCCCCTGTATTTTCTTTAAATTGGTAGTTAAATAAAGAGCTTCATCAGATTTAGGTTTTTATTTATTTATTTTTCCAGATCTGTGAATATGATTATACATGACGTATATCACTTCTAAACCCAAGTACGTAATTGCTGGGCAAGACACTCCTCCACCTACCAGGATTTCTCTCTGTCCTTTTACTGTGACAATCATGATATTTGAAATGGTGGCTACTCTGTTGACCTGAGCCGCAGACTAAGGAGCACAGAGCATAGCCCTGCTGACCCACACCGTGTGAAGAGCATTACTTAACACACCTCAGTTGTCTGTAAGCTACCAAGATTTGGTGATCATTTGTTAACTGTAATATAACCTAGCCTATACTGGCTGATACAACAGATCAGACAAGCTTGGGGGCAAAGCAGCTATTAATATATAGCATGGCCTTGAGATTATACAGCCTTCTTGAAGCTCCAGGGTCTTATGTAAGCTTCCATGTGATCTTTTGGACCAGAAACAATTATCCAGTTTAATGACACATCCATAGTCTCCACGGCCTGGCTCTCTCCAGATACCCAGAATAGTTCACTAGACTTCTGAGACCTTGCATCCCTAATGATGCTCTTTGTATGCCTTTAGGGCATGAGCTGAGGTCAATGGTAGGTCTCCGAAGTTCAAGGTCTGAATACTTCCCTACCCCACCCCCAGATATCCATGTCCTAATCCATAAGATTTGTGAAAATATTACCGTATATACTCGAGTATAAGCCAACCCCCTTAATTTTACCCTAAAAACTGGGAAAACTTAGTGACTCGAGTATAAGCCAAGGTGGAAAATGCAGGAGCCACTGGTAAATTTCAAAAATAAAAATATACACCCAAAACAATTACAATAATTGAGGAATCAGTAGGTTAAATGCTTTTCAATATTTATTGCTAAAGAAAAACTGTAAACTAGCAACAAC
>CAUYPK010037891.1:0-32059 GCA_963574355.1 Loris lydekkerianus | reverse complement strand
AGACACGTGAGTTTGACTCAGGGCGCCCCCACCCCCCCGCTCACCAACCACACACACACCGTATTTTTTTTTTTTTTTTTTTTTTTTTTTTTTTTTGCAGTTTTGGCGGGTGCTGGGTTTGAACCCGCCACCTCTGGCATATGGGGCCAGTGCCCTACTCCTTTGAGCCATAGGTGCTGCCCCCACATACTGGATTTTGGACTTCTTCCTGTTTGGTACAAAATTTCCTTGCTTACATTTTCAAACTTGGCTCTCATAACCTTCATATAGATGTTTTCTGATCATGCAGAACCTTCTAGCTGCCCCGGTACTTCAGCTATACTTCGAAATATTCTTACCTTTTTGTTTAACTCTGAAAATGTTCAGGGAAAAAAAAAAAGAAAAAGAACTACTTTCCTGAACCCTATCTGTGATAAGTAATATTCATGTCTGTTTCTGTATAAAATAGGTCAAGTTGTCAGCCCACAAAGTAGCAACAGTGGCATAGATCTAACAGGTGACAAAGCAGGGCCATCTACACAGGAGCCTGGCAGCCAGACACCCTCAAAGTCTATGCTTGTCATCAGTGGAGGAGAGGGCTACATTGACTTCCGAATGGGTGAGTCTTCAGTTCTGGGAACTCAGTTTCCATTGCTTTCCGAGACTTGTGTTTTTACCCACCCTGAATTTCAATGATTTCTAAGAGGTTCTCTTTGAATTCTTTACTTGGGAAAGGATTTTGTATTTCTTTTTCATTTTTTTCCTTTTTATTTCTTTTTATACCAAAGTATACTTATTTTAAAGAATATTAGAAATTGTATGATGTGGTCATATGTTAAGTTTTATGTGAAGAGCATAAGATTGGAGTCAGAAAGCCTTAGTTTCCTCACTTGCAAAGTAGAGAAATAAAAATACTTCATAAAATTTTATTTATATGAAAACTGAATTCATTTGTTCATTTTGTCCTTACAAACATTGATTGATCATCTATGTGCCGGTCAGCCTTAAACTTGAGATAATGGAAATAAATCAAAGCCTTTGTCCAATAGATTATGGAACAGTGCAGAGATAGAGATGTATTAATACATTAAAATGTTATAGACGCTCTGGTGATGAGTAGTCAGTTCTTCCCAGTGGTGGAAAGAGGAGGAAGTTCTAAGAAATGTAAGTATTATTATAAAGGATTGAATTGGGAAAGGGATGAGGATTGGCATTCCAAGATAATAGCTTGACTAAAGATTTAAAGATGTGAAACTATCTTAACTGAAGAAAAACTTCAGAGCATAGAGTAGAAGAAAGTACAAATCTCTGGTCTAGAAAGGGAAGGAGGGGCTAGAGTATGGGAGGCCTTTATATACTGAGTTACAGAGTCTGCAAAGGAGAACTATAGGAACAATGTGATTAGATCTGTATGAAAAACATGAATTGGAGATTGAAGACTAGACATAGGGTAGCAACTGTGGGAATAGATAAGCATGATGGGGAAATGACAGCCACCAGGATGGGGGGAAAGAAGTGATCTATTCACTCAGTTTCTCCTGAATGGCAGAAGCAGAAGATCTGGAGGGAGGTTAAGGAGGACCCCATGTTGTCCTCGAAGAGCACAGTGGCGATTTAACTAGGAGATTACCACTGGTCTTCCAGCTACAGGTCTCATATCTTAGGAAGGAGGGACTGGGGGGCTACTGATATGCAATGGTACTAAAAGCCATGAGATATGGTGAATTCACCCCAGAAAAATATGTAGGAGCTAAAAGAGGTTAGAACCCTGAATTAGTACTCCATTTACAGATCTTTAGAACTTATTTAGGGATCTAAATAAGCCAGAGAAGTACAATGAAAAGAGAATTGATGCTTATGGAGTAGTGCTTTGTAAACTGTAAAATACAAATTTATTTTTATATTTATATTGTGCAAATATAAATTTATTTATTTGCTATAAACAGATCCCTTGTACTAACCTAAAATATCAGTGATTCAAAAAGTTCCCAAACATAAAGACACTGCATGGTGTTAGGGAATTTAGTAATGTCAAAGATCAGTGACAAATACTTGCTTTAGATATGAATTATGTAAAAATAGAGTTAAAAAAATTCAGGGTAATATAAATGATAGTGTGCCATATGTGACTAGTGTAAATCAAAATACCTGATACAAAAGGCTTATTGAAACTTTTAAGTAAGGGAGGTGTGTTAATGTTTTATTTAGAAATTGATTTCTTACAAGGATATCAGCAGGAAGGAAATAATTTCAATTGTTTTTTAAATAATTGACTATTGGTGTAGAATTCCTTTATAAGAGAATTATTACAGGGACTCCATTTGGCAGAGGTGGTATTTGTAACTTTTTCTTGGAGTGCAGTATGGCAGTTGGAACCATACTAAGGAGTATGTTAATAAAATCTCTGTGGTTTTTCCATTTCCACTAAAAATTCCTTCCACTATAGATTCTGAAAATAACATAAAAATTGCTTAACCAGTTTTGGCAGTGCCTATAGTTGATACAGCCTAAAAAATAGACTTGTCTTTAGCATAGGCTAATTTTAATAGTGAATATGCTTTTTTAAAAAATTGAATTTGATCTTTTTTGCTCCATTTCCTTTTTCTGTATTATTTTAACAATGAGAAATGCATACCAACAGTCCCATATTTTTAACGGCTTAACTTAAATCTTATGTCATAGAGACCCTAGGAGACAGAATTGTTTTGCTTTGTTTGTTTGTTGTTATTGTTGTTTGTTTAATATTTTTATAATTTTTTTTTTTTTTTTGAGCGATTCTCTTGCTTCAGCCTCCCCAGTAGCTGGGACTACAGGTGCCCACCACAACACCCAGCTATTTTCCAGTTGTAGTTGTCATTAGTTTTTTGTTTATTTGTTTTTGAGACAGAGCCTCAAGCTGTCGCCTTGGGTAGAGTGCTGTGGCATCACAGCTCACAGCAACCACCAACTCCTGGGCTCAAGTGATTCTCCTGCCTCTGCCTCCCAAGTAGCTGGGACTACAGGCGCCCGCCACAATGCCCAGCTATTTTTTTTGGTTGCATCCGTCATTGTAATTTGGCGGGTCCGGGCTGGATTTGAACCTACCAGCTCAGGAGTACGTAGCTGGCACCTTAGCCACTTGAGCCACAGGTGCCAAGTCTGTAGTTGTCATTGTTGTTTGGCAGGCTCGGGCTGGATTCGAACCCGCCAGGTCTGGTGTATGTGGCTGGCACCTGAGCCACTTGAGCTATAGGCGCCGAGCCTGCGTTTTGTTTTGTTTTGTTTTGTTTTGTTTTGTTTTGTTTTGTTTTGGTGAGACATGGTCTCGCTCTGTCACCCAGACTGGAGTGCAGTGGTATGAGCACAATTCACTGCAACCTCAAACTCCTAGACTCAAGCCATCCTCCCAGCTCAGCTTCCTGAGTAATTAAGACTATAGGCGTAAGCTACCATGCCCGGCTAATTTTTAAAAAAATTATTTATAGAGGCAGGGTCTTGCCTTGCTGCCCAGGCTGGTCTTGAACTCTTGGCCTCAAACATTCCTCCCACTTCTGTCTACCAAAGTGCTGGGATTATAGGCATGAGCCACCACTCCTGGCCAATAATTTTTCTTTATAATTAAAAATCTTCAGCCATGTGTAATCCTCTAGACTTAAGACCCCTAGATAAAAGAGCCCATGTGGAGACTCCTGAAAGGAGTTCTTCAGTTCTTCCCCCTTCCAGAAGCTCTGGTGCTTTTTACTCCTTCAGTATTTCCTTCTAACTTCTAATGAAAGTCCAATCTTACCACTGGGGGAGAAAAAAATCTTCAAAACAAAACAACTCAGAAAACAAAATGCCAACAGCTTTTATCTCAGCCAGTTAATTTGTCATCACAATTTTTTAAAATTTAAGAGCCAAATTTAATTGCTTTATTTATTTGGAGACAAGGTCTCACAGCTGGAGTGCAGTGGCACAATCATAGCTTACTATAACCTTGAACTGCAGGGCTCAAGCAATCCTCTTGCCTCAGCCTCTTGTATAACTGGCAGCTGGAGGAGGCCTTTAGATCCATTTGACCACATGTGTGTCACTCTGCCTGGCTAATTTTTTAATTTTTTTAGAGACCAAGGCTCATTGTGTTGCTCAGGTTGGTCTTAAACTCCTAGTCTCAAGCAGTCCTCCCACCAGAGCCTCCCAAAGTGCTAGGATTACAGGCATGAGCCACTGTACCCAGACCAAACTTAATTTTTTTATATTCTAGCCATCAGTTTATGTTTCAGTTTAGAAACTAGATTTTGTCCTGAGTGTGCTCTTCACCATAGTTTGACATTGCCATTAAAGAGCCATTAGGGTGTGGGGTAAGAGAGTTTGGCCTACAGAGAAAAATGTTGATATTTAGGATTTTTTCTTTTCCTCTGTTGCTAGTCAGTGGTATCAATATTTTCTTTGTGCAGCTGAAATGCTTGTGAGGCACATTACAAAATTCTAGTTGATCAGTGGATTGGCTTTGTCTCCTGTTCTGCGTGTTTCTAGTATTCTGCTGAAGAATCCATCCCACTAGACAAGTTGTCACTGGATTGTGCCCAGGTAACCCTGCTCTGTAACAACAAATGTCATTCATGGAGAGCAGCGTGGTGTGCCCCCACTGGGCCTTGGAAGCCAGTGGCTTTGATCAGGACCTCAATTGTCACAGTCACTCAGATGCCTTGCAGAAGAACCTATAGCCTGGCTGCTACCCCAGCCTCTTCGTGTCTTCATTTCCACCATGTGCTGTTAATTCATAACCTATCCTGAACTTGAAAAATCATTTGAAGAAAAGCCCCAGTGTAGGAGGTGATAAATTTGTCATCTTGTAGGGATTTGGGGAGACGATTTTAATTTCCATGTGTTTCTATCAGTTGTCCTGATAATAAGCATTGAGTTATTTGAATTTAGCTTATGTGATCCTTACCCTTGCTTACACATTTTAGAGTAGTGTTTAGTCTCAATTCTTAGATTTAAATAAATGAGAGTACACTCTGTTTATTTTGGATGAACATAGAAAGGGACAGCTTTGCCTTCTCAGCTTCCCATTTCTGTTAACATTAATATACAGGCATAGGGGGATGACTTTCTAATACCGTGTAGTGAACTTGGTTTTATAAATGTAGTCTGAAAAATTAATTAACCTTTTCAGAAGTCAGGCAGTGGCTTGGGTGAATATGAGTGAAGATTCTGACTCGAGGTACTTGTTTTACTGTTTCCTTTGCAGTGGAAGTCAGACAAGCTTTGTGCATCTCATTTACAGAACCACGAGCACTATTTCAGATTCACATCATTCTATATTTTCTGTGCTCAACTTAACCTGAATCCTTTTATCATCCACTAGGTGATGAAGGTGGAGAATCAGAACTTCTTGGAGAGGATCTTCCACTTGAACCTTCTGTCACCAAAGCAGAAAGGAGTCACTTGATAGTGTGGCAAGTGATGTATGGCAGTGAATGAGCCCATAGGAAGCAGGTGGAGATAGGGAAGCCATCTCTTCTGCATGGTTTATTTCCCCTTTTTCCCTTTATTTAATGTTCTTTTGTGAAATAAGTTTCACCACATAATATGTGAGCATTTTTTTCCTGTTAACTTTATCTTATGAAATCTGTTCTACTGTAATAATACAGACGAACTAGCCATTTTACTGCACCAGTGTTATAGGCAATTTCAGTATATTATGAACAAATCAAAGAATGTTCACTTTCTACAAACTGGTGAATTACAAAAAGCAATCCAGATGTGGTATACTCTGCCACAGACCATCTAAAGTCACTTATTTCATTTGATGGGGTCACTTTTTAGCTATCACTAATAATGGAGTTAATGGAAAACACTTAATGAATGAAACTGTACCATTAAGTACAATAGCAAAGTTTTCCCCAATGTATTATAAAATTAACACACACTAATATCAGGTGGATTATCAGGATTTATCTAAATGTCCCGAGAGGGCTAAAGTTAACTGTAAATTACTTTAACTTTCGCTTTCAAATCTGACAAATCTTGTTTATATGGTATATAAAACTTTGTTTTCATCAGATTTTTTGGGGGGGTTTTATATTAAAGAAATTAAGACTACACTATTTAAATAAATGTTTCCTGTTTCTGACTTATTAGAGCTCTAAAGTTTATGAGGCCTGCTTTTCTGAATATTCTGGGGGTTTTTTTTTTTGAGACTAGTTTTGCTCATTTTCATACTGACATGTCTGAAAAGTTTATTATTTATAAAGCTTAGAAAATTATTTGGGAAGCTTAAAAGATACTTTAGCACTGGGAGGATTTTTTAAAAGGAAATTGTGTTTTGTATTCCTTGTACCAGAGGATGGTGGTGGTTGATTGAGTTTTGTCCATGTAAAAAATTCACCTGTTTGCCAAATGTTCCTGGACAGCTCTTACCTATCAAGAGTAAACCTGTAGTGGTGATGGGTGCTGTTCTAATCTACTGAATGAGGGATTTAATTAAAAAAAACCTATTTCCTTTTGTTCTGTATAAAACTACAGAACAGATATACACTTGATATTTTGTGTGTAAAAAGAGAAAACTATGAAGGAAAAGAAGAAAAAGTCAAGATACGTAAAGTTGACATTACGCCTTTTCACTCACAATGCCCATTTTAAAGATTTTTTTTGTTTGATAAGTTTTTAAAAACCATGATGCTGCAATTCTTTCCCCTCTCAATCTTCTTGAAAATATGTGATTTATCCTTTCTTATCCATTTCTACTAAGCAAAGCTAAATATAATTTTATGTGTTATGTATTTTAACAATATAGTCCTGTAGGATAAAGGCCTCCCAGTCAATGGAAGGACTGCTTCAAAGAAAAGAAAGCAAACACAAGTCTGAAACTGCCTAATATTCTTAAGTACCAGGGATTTTTTTATGAACCATTATGCAAAGATGTCTGTAAAAAGTACACCAGTGACTCTAATGCATACACATGATTAGGTTAGATTGTAAAGTACGTGGGATTTAATGAGCCGGAGGAGGCCTTTAGATCCATTTGACCACATGTGTCTACAAGCACATTGTGTACACGATAAGATTGTGGCCACTGTACGTATTAAAAGAATTGTTTTGGTAAAAGCTGGATTTAAAGGACAATGTTTTACTTGAGCTGCTTAGTCACTTTTCTTCAAGGCACCAAAACTTAATCTACTTTTTCCATAGCTTGCTTGCTGTTTTTATCTTATTTTATATCTGAGCCATTTCTGGCAATACCATAAAAAAGCATTATTAAACACATTTTGGAAATGTATAAATTCACAAGAAAGTGACAGCAAAGTTTTGGGGAATTTTAATCCCAGGAAGTAAACATCCCAGAGACAGAGCCCATTTGCTGTTGTTCACCCAAGTTTATATAGCTGAAAGTGACTTAGGAAATTAGGGGCTAAAGAAGAATGCAGACATGTCGCTACAGTTGTAATTGCTCTTCTGAACTTGCTGGCTTTAACTAAAGGAATATAGATAGGTGTGTAGTTATTTTACCTAAAGATGTCAGATTATCTGTGGCCCTGTTGATTAAGTGCAGGGACAAAAATGCCTGTATAATTGTTTTAAAGGCTTGTTCTTAGATTTGTAATTTCAGTTAAATACTTTCTACAGATTGCCTCATTTCTTTCCCCTCAATAACAGGTTTATATTCTTATAATGTTCACTTTGATCAAAGTAGTAACTTTTCAGAAGAAAATGCCAAAATGTAAGCTGCTTGCAAGCAGCAAAGGGGTGTAAACTTGCCTGTAGCTACCAGGTCAAGGAGAGAGAAGAGGCTTGCGTGCCTCAGGTCGATCTCTCTATGTGAAAAAAAGAATTTACCCCTATTGGAAAAAATAAAGGGTATCCGAGAATTCTGATTTTGTTACACTTGGGTTACGTATGAGTGTTCAACCATTGCTGACCTACAAAAATGATAATATCATACGCCTCAGCTTGATACTATTAAATGCAGGTTAAAATCTCTGTGAAGCAAAGGGAGAATGTTCTCTAGAAATTCAGTTTTCAGAGTATTTTTCTCCAACTTGTGTGGATCTAAATTTTTTAAATAGGAATGAATCTCTTAATAACTGCAGCTTGTTGAGAGTATAAAATATTTTGAGCACAAAATAGGCAGCACATAACTTTTCAGATTAAGTGTATTTGCATAGAAAAGGTTAAAATGCATTTTTCTCAATGGCTGTATTGTTCATTTCTTGTAAAGATCTTCCTACATTTGGGACTAGATCCTTTAACATAGGCTGCCTTAGTAAAAGAATAAAACAAAACAGAATGTTTCACACTATTAACTGTCCTAAAGAACGTGTGTCTTGAAATGTCGTGGAACTGAATATTTATTTTCTTGTGAGTTTTATGACCGTTACCAAAGGATGCGGCCAGAATTAGGGCTCACTCTTCTTAATTGATCATGTTGAGAAAAGGACTCCTTTGGTCTCACTTTGTAACGTGGGGAAGAGTAGGAGACAAAATTAAACGTGGAATCATAAATGCTTTTCTAACAGGGTTATGCTGTTCTGTAACACTAAATGTCTGTTTCTCTTAAAAAATTAAGTTTTATCATTAATTTTGTTATACATTTCTTAATATTTGAATATGTTTTAACCATTTTATGTTCTAAATTTGTTTTTTGTCCAAGACAGTTTATCAGAATTTTACTTGCCTCTGTAATCTGAAAAATGGGTTCTAGAATGTCCCACTTGCTATCTCTTAGAGGCTGAGGCTTCATTTCTATGAGCAAAAAAGCTCATTTAGCAATGTAGTTATTTCAGTATTTATTTCTATTATGGAATCCTTGGGGTTCAGAATGTAACTTTGTACATGAAATATATATAAATATGTATATGAAACATGTATGAAATCCAGTGTGTTTTGTTTTTGTTTTGTTTTTCCCTTTCCTGAGAGTGTGAACTTGGTTTTTATTTGAAAGTCCAGTAATGCTCTTCTCATTTCTGATGATCAGGGCTGGGCCATTTGCACTGTCTGGCTGTGGTGGGAAACACTCGTGCTTATTTGTTTGGCCCACGTGTTCAGATAAGATGTGAGTAATAGGCAAGAGGGTTTTCTAGAAATGTGGGAGCACTGAGTAACAGCCCACACATGATACTAGGGCATGCCATTTGCCAGGTTGCTTGGTAATGAGGGGCAGGTAGTGATGCAGATTTTAATAATACAGTGTGCTTACTTGTGACCCACTTCCTTGGGAGAGACTCTAAAAGGAAGGACGATTATAAAACCATCATGTGGCTGCACAATGTGAATCCACATTCAGTGTAATGGTGTTTCCTCTAATCCAGTGTTTTTGGTTTCTGTCTCTAAGCCACCGTGGGGTTCTAACAGGATAATAAAATTCACCCTGATTGTTATGTTAATGAATAGTTCACAAGATGAGGGCACAGTCCCCTGTTGGGTAAGACTGGATGCTCTGGGATATAATTAATGGCCTCATTCATTCCTTATTGTAGGATCTTCCCCCACCTGCCCCTCAGTCCTCTAGGGCCTGCCACGTCATTGTTTTGGAAACTGGTTAATTCTTTTGAGCCTCATTCAGTCATCTTCCTGATACTGCCAGTCCCTAGTGAGAAGCTAGAGTGGCAGCAGAGGACAGGGAACATTCATTTTTGGTTAGGGAGAGGGCAAGAGCACCAGCCTCATAACTGGAACTGGCCAGCAGTCCCATCCACCCCCAAAGGAAAAAACTGTCTTTCAGACCTAGCTGGAGAGATGCTGTTTAAACCCCCAGGCCTCTCGAGTTCAATACACACATGAAAGCCCTACACAGATTTAAGTCTTGAGTAGCAGCCAATTTATTAACAAAGCTTTTGTTATTAAGGCATTAATATATTTATTAAGGCATTCTGGGACTTCCCAGAATGCCTTAATAAATTTCGGGTAATTAATACAATTTCATTTTAAACTTGTTTTCTTTCTTTCTTGTTTTTTTTTTTTGCAATTTTTTTGGCCACAGCCGGGTTTGAGCCTACCACCTCCAGTATATGGGGCCGGCACCCTACTCCTTGAGCCACAGGTGCCACCTTGTTTTCTTTAGAGAGACATAGTGGTAAGTGGGAAAGAAGGCTGTAGACCTGGCTGCTGTCTGGGCTCAGCCCCTGCAGTGACCCTATGCAAGTCACTTTAACATAGAACCACAGAATCACCCATAAAGGCATAAATGTCCACCCCAAGCTGTTGAATCACGCACACTCTGTCAGGGTCTGGACTTAGCCATATGTAAAGTGTCATAGGTAAGTGTGATATGTACCTTAGGTTGAGGGATACTGCTCTTTGGATCTTAGTTCTCTCATGTGTTAAAAGGGAGAATGGTTTATCCAATTTTTTTGCTATTTTGTCTTTTTTTTTTTTTTTTTTTTTTTTTGAGACATAGTCTTACTCTTGCCTGGGTAGTATGTTGTGGCATCATTGTAGCTCACAGAAACCTCAAACTCTTGGGTTTAAGTAATCCTCTTGCCTCAGTCTCTCAGGTAGCTGGGACTACAGGCGCCTGCCATAACGCCCGGCTAGTTGTTATATTTTTACTATTTGATGAAGTCTCACTCTTGCTCAGGCTGGTCTCGAACTCTTGAGCTCAAGCAATCTACCTGCCTTAGCCTCCCAGAGTGCTAAAATTACAAACATGAGCCACCAAGCCTGGCCCAAGTTTTCTTTAAAAAAATTAAAAAATTAAAAAAGCCCAGCTCTAACGTTCTTGACCTTGGCTCTAATTTGCCTGAGTTTATTGCCTATACCAGTAAAAACACTCAAGCAACTGGAGAAAGAAGAACACTTCAACCCCAAACCCAGCAGAAGAAAAGAAATAACGGGGCGGCACCTGTGGCTCAAAGGAGTAAGGCGCCGGCCCCATATGCCAGAGGTGGTGGGTTCAAACCCAGCCCTGGCCAAAAAGTGCAAAAAAAGAAAAGAAATAACCAAAATCAGAGCAGAATTAAATGAAATTGGAAACAAAATAATTATACAACAGATCAATAAATCCAAAAGTTGGTTTTTTTGAAAAGATCAATAAAATAGATAAACCTTTGGCCAACCTAATCAGGAAAAAGAGTCAAATCTCTAATTTCATCAATCAGAAATGGTAATGATGAAATAAAACAGACCCCTCAGAAATTCAAAAAATCCTTAACGAATACTATACCAGTAAAAACAATACCTGCTTCCAGATTCAAGGTTGCCCAGTCCCCCATGAGGCCCAGAAAACTGGTGGGTGGAATTTAATTGCTTAGAATTTGCAATTTATCTGAATGACATTATACAAAAGAAGCCAGATAGCTTAGCTCCTTGCTTTTAGACTCATATAAGCAGAACATTGGCTTCCACCCACAGACAAAAAGGAGTTATAATTTGAGTTGAGGCCCCAAAGGAGAGATGGACAAGTGAACACCAGGTAAGTGAGGACAGCAAATTGTCTTACAAGCTGCACTTCTCAGCCAGGCCAGCAAAGTATGGCCAGAATCACCCAGAACTACTTACAGAATAAATTTTTTTCCTTCCTGCTTTCATCTCAGGAAAACAGACTCTACTAGTGTATTTGGACAAATAGTCATCAGGTGGTTCTGATCCTTCCATTGGGAACATCTGTTTTCCAGGAGCTAGAAGCTTCGTTCATTCCTAGCCACTTACAACCTGCAGGCAGGCTCACCCTAGGCTCGCCCCAATAGTCTGTCCATTTTGTGTGTGTGTGTGTGTACAACTGAAGTTTAGGGTACTTTGAACCTACTCTTACATTAAAAGCTTAAAGGGAATATTTCATGTCCCATTAGTCTGTGTACCTACTTGGCAAGGCAATATTTTCGTGGAAAAAAGCTATAACCTTTCAGTTGTCATGCCTAGCTTGCATTTACATAACATTTAGTCGTTTTTTCCAAAGTATTTAGCCCATAAGTTCACAAGTGATCTGCAGAGAATCCTTTGGAGAGTAGTGTAGTCCTCAGAGGATCCAGAAGCCTGACCACAGGAGTGGCCTTGCCCATTGGTAAGCAGCTTCAGCTGAAGCGAATGAAGGCTTGGGCGCCTCATGGGTGGTAGAACCAGATTGAACACTAGAGGCTACTGTAGGGGTGTTGGGAAGGTACTAGCTCTCAAGCCGGGAGGCCTGGGTTTGAATCCTGGGGTTACTATTACCTAATTTTATGACCCTTCACTAGTCAGTTTCTTTACTGTAAAAAGAGTAACACCCCAAAGGCTTCTTGGCCAAATGAAGTAATGCATGTGATAGCAGCCAGCACACCTCCTGACCCTGCTAGGCACTCAGCATCTGGCTGAGGTTCCCAGATGTCAGGTATGTGACAATGAGTAAGACAATCTCAAAGAGACTGGGAAACGTGGAAATGGGGGCATGTGATCCAGCATTGTGGCTTTACATTAGAAGCCGTAGTTGAACAAATGAAATTGGTATGCTATCTACTTTTAATATGATAAAAACAAGAGAAAAGCAGGCTGTCTGCAATTCCTATTTAATGCAGAATATTCTTATCTCCAGTCTATCAATGTTCCAGACTATCTCTGTCCTAATGAAACTGTTAAGAAACAGAGGTACTTTGGGCTTTCTGGACCTTTCAGGGAATACCTTTCTCTGGTCCTACCCTCCCCAGTTTCAGGAAAAGGGGCATTCCATGAAAATTAAACAAGGGGGAACCCATATCCTCTTTTACATCTAAGAGTTGAATTTTAATCCTGTGCAGACACTTCGAGGAGCATGTTGAAGCATAAGAGTGGTAAATTTTGACATTTCCAGATGCCATGAAGATATTTATTCAGTATCTGTTGCCCATAACGCTTTCTGACAGAATTAAACTCACAGTCACTGTATTTGAATGGGTAGAGGCCAGATACAAAGAACCAAATAAAATATTGGCATCAACTGTACAGCACAGTGTGGCATGGTGGCAGGGATGCTTAGCTTAGCATTATTCCTCCGAACCAAGGGTGCAAAATTTCATCTAAGATTTTTGTAGGTTTAGAGACATCTAAAGAGAGTGGATTAGTCTTCCAAAAACTTACTCATCTGTAGTATTGTAATGATGGTATCTTATTCACAGGATTGTTGGAAAGAACAAATGAGATCACGTAACGAAATAGTATGCAACAGTTAACAAACATTCCTGCCCTTCCTCCACCAAGGAAGACCTCGGTTTCTCTTCCTGTTGCTCTTTCTCATCAAGCGTACTTTCCCCTGCTTTTGGCTAGTCACAGATGAGTGACAGCAGTTTGAGTTCCAAATCCTTTTCTTGCACTTGGCCTGGTGTGCTGCTGTGCACACAGACTTTTTGGCATCTATATCTCTATCTTGGAGTGTTTACCTGGGACTGTTAATAAGGTACCAGGAGCAGAAGGGTGACTTGTTTTCACCCAGAGAAAGTCCCTTGTTGGTACTTAGAGGCATCTCAAGCACTTGTCCTTCCTTTGGGGGCCTCGTTGGAGATGAGCAGAAAATGGATAGATGCCTATAGGCTTTGGCTGATTTAGAGACTTAATCCTGAACTTCATCCAGCTAAGGGTTTATCAGACCATCGCACCCCATATATTAAAGCTATGTTTCAGTAGCCCCAATGTGACCACCCTGTCTTCCCACAAGACCCCTTTGGATGTGATACAATGTGAGCCAGAAGTCAGGTGTCTCAAAAACCAAGTCATGATAAAGAACTCTAGGTTCTAACCCTCCCTGTCACTGGTCCATCATGATAAAGACTCTAGGTTCTAACCCTCCCTGTCACTGGTCCATCATAATAAAGACTAGGTTCTAACCCTCCCTGTCACTGGCCCATCATAATAAAGACTAGGTTCTAACCCTACCTGTCACTGGTCCATCATAATAAAGACTCTAGGTTCTAACCCTCCCTGTCACTGGTCCATCATGATAAAGACTCAAGGTTCCACCCCACCCGGTCACCTGTCCCTCATGCATAAACACTCGATGTTCTAGCCCTCCCTGTCACTGGTCCATCATTATAAAGACTCTAGGTTCTATCCCTCCCTGTCACTGGTCCATCATGATAAAGACTCTAGGTTCTAGCCCTCCCTGTCACTGGTCCATCATGATTAAAGACTCCAGGTTCTAACCATCCTTGTGACCGATCCATCAAAAGTCATCTCTCGGGTGGCACCTGTGGCTCAGTGAGTAGGGGGCTGGCCCCATATACCAAGGGTGGCGGGTTCGAACCTGGCCCCGGCCAAACTGCAACAAAAAATAGCTGGGCATTGTGGCGGGCACCTATAGTCCCAACTACTTGGGAGGCTGAGGCAAGAAAGTCACCTAAACCCAAGAGTTGGAGGTTGCTGTGAGCTATGATGCCACAGCACTCTACCGAGGGTGACAAAGTGAGACTCTGTCTCTCAAAAAAATAAAATAAATTTTAAAAAAGTCATCTCTGAGTCCTCAGTTATCTGCAAAAGCAGGGGTTCGAATGAGCTCTGAAGGCATTGTGAAGGTGACATCCTTCAAGGGTAGCGCATTTGTGCTGATGCAGTTTGGGTTGTGTGGACTAGTAGCCTCCAAGCCAACCAGACCTTAATGGTCACAAGTGTACCCAGATCCTTAACAGAGGGAATTCGTGTGGAATATGTTCTTAATTAGGAAGACAGACACTGTTGAGTTCTCTGAGTCCTGCACTTCCCTTAGGTCTTTTCCTTCTTGAACCTGGGAAGGGGTCTCTGAAAGTCAGAGTGCTGCTCCCTAGGGCGCTTTTGGCATCTGAGGTGAATGTCTGAAAGGTTAAGCCTAATGAAGGGGGACCCCCCCTCCTCCTCCCTCCGGCTAAAGGCGTGGGAGACAGGAAAACCGCCTGTGGTAGAGCCAGGGCTCTTCTCCCCTGTGAACACATGGTGGCGCCATGTTGGTATTAACGGTTGAGGTGCTGGCACCAGAGCCTGCCCTTGGTCCCCACTGGGCAGTCTGCCCAGTGTCAGGCTGCGCCAGGCCAAGGAGGGTGCCTCACTCAGGGTCCATGCAGATAAGTTAACTAGCTCACTCTACTAACAGGCAAGCTGAGGGGACAGTGGCAGCAGATTGGACTAGAATCTTGACTCTGGGTTTAGTGCTTTTCCCACTAGGTTGCTCCAGATTCACACCACTTTACTTCCCCTGAGGCAAGGAAAACACAACCCTCCAGCCTCTCCCTGTCAGGCAGCCTGTAGCCCAGGGACCCAAAGGGCCCAGGGCCTGGGACACTGCCGAGGTGAACAGGTGATGTGGATGAGAGAAACACTGGCCCGCCCGCGGGATTAAAGAAAGGAATTTTTTGAAAACATCCACCACCAATTTCTAGTCTTTGAAGTTGCAGAGGAATTTCTGCTGCTGCTACCTCTGAGCAGGCTAAAGGAAATGTCACGGAATCAGCTTAGTGAGTTGCTTCAATGGAAATTTCATCCAAGGCCGATAATAAATAGCAGTTACATAACTCAGCAGGTCACAGCACTAACTAAGCCCTTTATAGGCCATCAATCCACATTTATTTCCTGGATTTTATAACTGCTGCTAAAAAGGGGGAAACAGGGGGCTGAGGGCCAGGGGGAGAAAACGTGTGCGCCCAGACTAAGCTGCCCGCCCGCCCACACCTGCAGCTCACACAGAAGTGCACGCAGCTGCAACACATCCACACGTGGGCTCCCTGCCGAAACCTAGACCCCATCCCAAGCTGCTCTGAGTAGCTACAAGCTCTAAGCTAGTCACTTTTCTCTCTGGTCTTCAGTGTTCTATTCCGTAAAATGACAGAGTTGGTTTGCATGAGTTCTAGGATCCCTTTCTGGCCCCTGATTCTAAGCATTGAGAGCAGAAGAGTAGGGTTTGTTCTCACTCCTACTCCCAAAGTTAGTTGCAGGAGGCTGTAGGAACCTCTTGATGGGGACGGGAATTGGTGGTCCCACTTCTAGCCACCTGATACTGGCAATGTAGGGAGGAGGCTGGAGGGTCAAGGCTGCCCTGTCTGGACTGGGAAGCTGGGGAGAGTATAGGGCAAAGGGCCCTTGCTGCCTCCCTGAGGTCAGGACACACAGATGAGTCAGAGCCAGGTGGGCCGAAGAGGCACAGAAGAAGGACAGAGTCATCAAGGAAGAGCACCTCACAGCATTCGCCACTGTCATGTTTGGAGAGTTTGATACCTATAGGGTTCAGGGTTCAGGACGCTCAGGTGGGTATGAATGCCCAAAACTCCTGCTAGCAGGCGCCAGTTACAGCTTCATACTCATCTCTCTGGGGTCAGGCAGACAGCTCCCCACATGCTTCTCCACCTTTTCCCGACCTCCTGTGCAGGTGAGAGTCTTTGGGAGGGATCTTTGGGGAGCAGTAGACAGTCTCCAGGGCCCCTTTCCTTAGGGCCTGGCCCAGAACTTGTGTGAGGCCTAGGCTGCCCTTCCCCAGCATAGCAGCCCTTGCAAGAGAAGACTGGCAGAAGGCGAGGGTGTCCTGCAGCTTCCCTGGGAAGAGCTGGGGTGTGAGGAGGTGGTACTGGGGGCAAGGGGCAATCACAGAGTCCCAGCCCGCTGAGATTAGCAGTAGAGCTGCTGTGGAAGCAAAGGTAAAGTTCAGATGTCACATATCAGAAAGAAATTTTCAAAAATGATCATGGTGGCTCACACCTGTAATCCCAACAATTTAGGAGACAGAGGCAGGAAGATCACTTGAGGCCCAGAGTTTGAGATCAGCCTGAGTAACATAGTGAGACACCCCATCTCTACAAAAAATTTAGAAGTTAACCAGGTGTGTGGCTCATGCCCTGATACCAGTTACTTGGCAGGCTGAGGCGGGAGAATTATTTGAGCCCAGGAGTTGAAGGCTGCAGTTGATTGCACCACTGCACTCCAGCCTGGGTGCCAGAGCAAGGCCTTGTCTCCAAACAAACAAACAAAAAAAATTTCCCAGAGACATTTTAAACCTGGGAATCAGCTTAGTGAGATGAGATTCCTGTGGCAGGTGGCAGCTTGTACCTGGAGACTGGGCCTCGGTGCTCAGAGCACTCTCCATCACCGGGTGTCCTTTGGTCCCTCTTCCCAGCCCTCAGCACTCAGCTCTCTGCCCTTCCCCCACTGCTGCTGCTTCCTTTGCAGAAACAGCTGCATGTCTGGGCTTGTCAGGAGTCAGCTGGGTCCTCCCAACCCCCACAGCCTGACACCATCCATCACTGAGGTTTAGAAGGCAGTTAAACAGACCCAGAGAAGGGAGAATGCATTTTAATGCCCGAGCCCCAACAAACAAGCCATGCCACAAAGGGGCCTTGGGGTCCCATCTCTGTCAGCCAGGTCACCTCCTGGCAGGGTAATCACCTCTATCACACTTGGAGAAGCCAGCCAGGCCAAGCTCCAGGGGCCAGCTGTGGGTTCCAGTTTGGGTACACCAGCCAGGCCCAGGGGAGAAAGCAGTGACTTATTTAGGAACGATCTTTGTAGGGGAGACACTTGACCACATACCGGAGAGGCTGAAGGGACCCAAGTGATAGTGGAGCTGAGTGACAGAGAGGGCTCCTGGCTCCTGGGCTCAGCTTCACAGTGCCTCCTGCACAGGGCTATGAGGTCCCAAGCCCGGCTCTGAGGGGAACATGAAGGAGATGTCTTACCTCCCATCCTCCCCCTCTCTCCTTTCCCTTCATAACTGCCAGGGGGGTGGGTCACAGACAGCCCTGATGGAGCCGAGGCCCGAGGGTAGGATCAGGAGCTCCCAGAGTGTGGCTCCTTCCAAAGCCTGGTTTTGCTTTGTGGGAGAGTTGATAAGTGGGACTGTTCTAGAAACGCTGCCCAAGGCTGGGCAGAGCAGGGACATCAAGATCATGTGAGAAAAGTCTCACATGAAGGTCAGAACATGTGCCCACCCCACCTCTGCCCACCAGCTGCCATGTCCCAGACCAGGAGACCTTAGAGAAGGAAGGTCCTGTGCAACCACGGGGCAGTGCCAGGCCCAGACTGGGTTCTTCACAGACTTTGCTTCCCTGGGCCATCAAGGCAACTGTGGGCAGGTGTTTTTCTGTGAGTGATGGCACAGACACCAGGGTTCTCCACCTCAACTTGGCACCACTGGGGCTGGGTATTTCCTCATTGTGTGCTCTGTTCAGTGCATCATAGATACTCAGCAGCACCCTTGGCGTCCGCCTGCTAAATACCAGTAGTAGCACACACACCCCTAGCTGAGACAACTCAAAATGTCTCCAGACATTGCTAAATGTTCCCTGGGTGCAAAAACGTCCTTATTTGAGAACAGTTGTCATGGATGATAGGTGCCAAGGACTAGGATCTGAGTTTAAAGCCTGCCCACCTGCTTTTCTTGCAGGCAGGCAGTGGAGACCAGGATGGGGTGTGTGGGGGGAACCCTGTTTGGACACCTGCTGTGTGGACATGCCCCTTCACGCCCTGAGGCAGACAGCTGTGCCAACCAATACAGAGCTTCACTCTTCCCCTGGCTCATGGGTCTCCCTAACTCAGCCAGCTGGACACGATCTATGGCTGTCCCATCCCAGAAAATATTTTCTCGGGCTGAGCCACCCCCACATTTACCCAGGCATACCTGCCCCTGAAGGCAGGGAGATGGGCCCAGCCAAGTCAGGTGGAGAACCAGAAGCCTCTGGTTCTGGCTTCTGGAATATTATGTTGGGTGCAGGGAGAGCGGAAGAACTTGAAGACACCCAGTCCCTGGTTTGTAGCATGTTGTAAAGACACCCGGAAGGTGTTAGCTTCCCTTCCTGTTCTCTGGGCCTCAGTTCCCTCATTTGTGAATGTGGGAGTTGCACTGGATGATCCCTGACTCTCACACACTGGGCATTTCCTGTGTGCTGCCATCTTCACGTACTTTCTGTCATTCAATTCATGCAGTGTTCTATGAGAAAGGGACCGTGTTTATTATCCTCACAGCTAAGGAGTTGAGGATGATGAGACTCAGAGATGTTGAGCAACTTGCCTGAGGTCACACAGCCAGTAGTGGCAGAGGCAGGTCACATGCTTGGGTCTGACCTGAGGGCATTGTTGAGGGTGGTGGGTAAGAGGCTGATGGACTGAGCAGTGGCAGTGAGTATCCAGAAGAGGGAGGAAGAGTGACTGCAGCTGGAAGAGGGGCAGAGCCCGGCAGGCACCCTGCCCACTGTGGAGAGGGCTTGAAGATGACTCAGAGGTTTGGAGCCTGGGGAACCAGGAGGGTGGCGGTGCTATTA
This sequence comes from Loris lydekkerianus, assembly GCA_963574355.1. Classification (NCBI taxonomy): domain Eukaryota; kingdom Metazoa; phylum Chordata; class Mammalia; order Primates; family Lorisidae; genus Loris; species Loris lydekkerianus. Next base: position 12,962 of record CAUYPK010037891.1, on the reverse strand, counting down.
ATAGAAACAGGGAAGTGTGTGTGGGGGGCAGGTTTAGGGCTAGAAGATGATGAGTTCATTTGCAGACAAGTTGACTCTGATTTGCTGATAGAGGGACATTTAGGCCAAAATGTAGCCACAGTTCAATTAGAAAAAATCGGCCCCTACAAAATACTTCCAAACTCCAACAGCCCTTTACCAAAATTAAGTCCCCAAACTGCTCACACCTCAAGGTCCCCAAGTCACAGGGCTCAGGCTGCTGTTATGGGTCCTCAGCAGCAGTGCCCATGGCTCCAGTTCAAGTCCCTCCTTGACCACTGGGTGTCACCGCTGGTGCATGGACCTGGCCCAGCTGCCTAGGGTGTGACTGAGGCCCAGTCGACATTGGGGAAGGGCTTCTGGGAGCCAGGGTCCCCCTTGCAGGGAGGCGGAGGTTCCTCCCTTCTCCCGTTGGGTGCAGGAAGGAACTGGCAAGACGCTGAGCTGCTACTCCCAGGCCTCTGGTGACACTTCTCGGGGGTGGGGAGGTGGGGGTGGGTCTCTGATGTACCTCCAGTTAAATTCTTAGGTTCAAGACCTTGCAGCCAGGGGGAGGGGGAGAGAACGGAGGCCCCTTCCCCACCTGCGAGTTGGGAACAGTGTCTCTTAGGGCCAGGCCAGGGGACACCATGTCCAGGGCAACTGGGGCTTGCGACCTGGGGCAGTGGAGCCTGAGCCGGATCCCAGCTGTTCAAACTGCATGTCTCCCTGACATTTGCGTCAGCAGTTCTGCCCTTTGGCTTTTAATTCCCAGGAGAGGAGGGTGGAGGCAACCTTGGCCATCAGGACTAATTATTTGCAGTTCGATTCAAACAGCATTTGAACCTAGTTTATTGGGGTTTGGCCTGGCTTCCTGCTCTCCTCTCAGCCTCCCACACCCCGGCTTTATGGCCAAGGTCGTCTTCGGAAGCTGGGAAGAACAGAGAGCAGGCTGGTCCCTCTCAATCTCCTGATCTCCAGGGCCCTGTGGGAAGTTAGCTCATAAAAGAGCCTTGTGCTCTCCAGAGGGAGGACCCAGTTCAGGCCCTCTCAGGCCAGCCTGACCGTCTGCTCCGACTTGCTGGAACATGTCCCCAGGTGGGCCGGGCCAGGTGAGGGGTGCCAGCTTCTCAGCTGCCCAGGTGAGAGGCGCAAGGCTCAAAGGGAGGGGGTGGTAAGTCCCCCACACACAGGGCTCCCCAGGCCCCAGGGCCCCAGCCGGTGTCAAGTGTCCCTCTATATTTGGCAGTTGCTTTACTGACATGCCCTCTCTGAGGGACAGGCGACCGGCCTGACCCATGATGTCTCCTCCAAGGCATTAGCCTATTTTGGAACCAGCCTTGGGGGTGTTGGTGGAGGCAGGGGAGGGGTTTAAGGGAACATTTCCTCCTGGCTCCTGGTCAGAGATTAACTGAGGATGTGTGGCAGAGAGAACTGGCCCTGAGGCCCTTCTCAGAATTCCCAGTACAGTTATGTGACTGTTCCTTCCACTCAGGTTTCCTGAGGATGCCTAGTCTTGGGCTGTGGGGGCTGAGTCGGAACCCGAACCCCAACCCCAACCCCTCCCCACTGTGGGGTCTCTAGCTCTTCAGGTATCATCCCTTGATTAGAAAACAACGCCACTGTAGGGTCTCACTCCGCGAGTCGCAGGCTTTTGGGTCTGCCAGGTCACTAATGTTTCCAAAAACACAATTTAGGATCTGACACAGTCACCAGTTCTTTATTTTGCTGAGTTAAGGACATTGAAAGGAAACGTCAAAGGAAAGATCCTTTAAAACACACACATATACACTTGGGTTGAACACACTCAGCTAATGAGAGGGCGATCTTTGGGACTGAGTCTATCTAGCTTTAGGGAAACCTCACTACATTGTCCTTATTTTTCTCATTTTCCTATGGGCAGATGAGAACATGGCAGCAGAAGGCACTGGGCACTCTGTCACTGGTCCCCTGTCACTGGTACCTCTACTACTCTGCCTCTCCAAAGCCAAGGGCACCCACCCCTGCTCTGGGGACACCCCCAGCACTGGGGGCCCAGTTCCCCCATGCACTGGGCACTTCCACTTCTGTCTCCCCTCCTTGCAATTGCCCCAGTATGTGCAGGAGGGGAGGGTGAGGAGCAGAGCCCAGAGTACACCCTGCGGAAGTCATAGTCTCCCCTGCTTTGAGGAGGGCAGTGGCTGAGCAAAGTGTCTTGTCTGGACAGGGCTTAGGACTTTAGAATGGCTGCCACTTGCCGGTCATGGAATCTGACCAGAACCTCCCTCCTTGAGCTTCAGGTCCCTTGTTCTATAAAATGGGTATATTAACTTCCCACCACAGGGCCAGTATAAAGATGAAATGAGAGGATGTTTGTGAAAGTACTTTGTGAACTATAATGCTTAGGTCGGGGTAATTATTATTATGGGAAACTAGTAAATGTCTGATCTCAGCTTCTGGGTACAAAGACGGTCTCAGACCCACCCCCCAGGTCTGTGATCTGAGGTCCCCTCCAACCCAACAAAGGAGCAGAGCCTGCCTTGTCCCCATGAGGCTTGGTCTGAATGGCTATTTGAGAACAGGAGGCAGCCTATATTGGAAAGAGGGCCCAATATTTACGGTAAAGGTGGCCCTACTTTGTGGTCATTGTGCCGACTGCCCCCCAAGTTGTAGAGAAGTGTGTGGAGAGGTCCGCCCCAAGAAGGAGCCCTTTTGGGGTGGTCGAGAGACATCGGGTTGGAGGATTCGGGGAAAGCCAAGGCTTGAACCTCAGAATGTTCCCAGAGGAGCAATGTTTAAGGGTCAGTCGCATCACCGTGGGCTGAGTGGCAAGTGTACCACGTTCCCAGCCCAGTTCCACCACTTCAGCTGTGTGGCTGCCTCTCTGAGCCTCAACTTCCTCACCTGTGAAATGGGGGCATGAGTCCTTACCTCAGAGGATTTGCGTGAGCTTAGATGGGGTTCTGGGATAAAGCCTCTGGAAGGTTCTCCAGCCAAGGGAGGAGGCCCACACAGAGGGAACTGAGGAGTCCCAAAGAAGCCTGAGCCTGTGGCCTGGCTCCCTCCCTCACCTGCCCAGAGCAGATCCTCAGCCTCTGCCCAGATCAGGGGTCAGGGGACAGCCTCCTCTCCCAGCTGGCCCCACCCCCTGCCATCCCAACACCCCCTGCTCAGCAGCCAGTTGTCATGAAGTCACTGCCACCTTCCCCAGCCTGCACCCCCGCCCCGCCCCCATGCTGACATCCCATTTGGCAAAGAGGTTGGAAAAGCCGCTGACTCTTCCAGACTGTGAGTTCATTGACTGGTCAGGGCCTGCCAGCCGTAAGCCCGCTGTGTGGGCAGAGGGGGGTTTGCAGAGTGTGGAGGTATCCCTCCAGGCCCTTTCTTCCCCTGTCTCAAGCCCCCCGTACCACAGAGACACTGTTCCGACACCCACTCATACCCCCCAGATACCCACTCCACGCCTGCCTCATACCTCTCCTCGCCCCACATGAGGAGTAGTAGGTGCACTCCCATGAGTGGCCACCCACCCACCAAGGCACACGCAGCTCCCGCAGGCTCACTCAGGCACTCCCATGATGGCCACCCACCCACCAAGGCACACGCAGCTCCCGCAGGCTCACTCAGGCACACGGAGGTGCACACGCCATCCCCTCACACACAGGCGGCCCACAGTCAAAGACATTCCTGACTCCACTTGGCCTGTCCCCTTGGCTGAGCCAGACACGGTTGGGAGTGTCTCTGATCTGGAAGGTCCAGGTCACAGGCCACCAGAGTTGACCCACTCATTGCTCATGTGTGAGAACCAATGCTCAGAGAGGGCAAGGGCATGGGCAAGCCATACGGCCCAAGTCCCCTGAGTGCCTGAGAACGTGGCGCTGTGGCAGGCAGCCTCCACACACTTTCCACTTTCACCTTCCTCCACAGACCTCCTGGCTGAGCTGGACCCTCCCAAGGCTTCACCCAGGACGGTTCCCAGAGCGGGTGCTGGGTGAGTTTCTCACTGCCTGCCCTGGGTGCAAAGCCATTTGAAACTGTGCAGGGCAGGGTCTTCACGGGCTTGGGTGGTAATGACTCACTTGGCCTTGGCCTTCCTCAGGCTGCAGTCTCAGTGTGCCCTCAGCCTAACCCTCTCATTCCTCACCTCAGTCTCCCCTCACTCACCAGCAACTGCCTGGAAAGTGGCTCCATCAAGGGACCCCAGGGGCCAGGAACAGACTCCCTCCCTAGGACTATCAGCGTGCCAGGGCTTTTGCTGGAATGTTGTCTGGCACCTCAAAGGTACCTGACAAAAATTCATCAAATGAATGAATAGGCCAATCTCCCCAGCCTGGCATCCTTTTGCAAGGCTTCTCCAGACCACAGTCAAGAGTTCTGAGAGCTCATGGGAACAGCCAGAAGCCAAGAGCCAGGGGTCTGCCACAGATGGCTGTGGGACCCTGATGCAGCTACTGCCCCACCCAGGATTCAGCTGGCGGGAAGGAGAGCCTTCTGCCGGCTTGGGAGGATGTATTTGGCAGTGCGTAATTCCAGGGACCACACCTGTGCAGGTGCTCCAGCGGTGGCCAGGGCTGCCTCCTTGCCCCTGGCTTGGGAGTGGGCACTCCTTTGAGCAGACCCAGCTTGGAGAAGCCTGTATTGTAAATAAAACTGCCACCCAGAATAGACCAGAACAAGTGCGACCTGGGAAGCAGGAAACAAGAGTAGTTCTTGCACCTTCCACCGGCCTCACTCCACCTCTCGCAACTCATGTGCGGCAGGTCTGCCTGAAGGAGCCCCGGGGAGCAGACTCCAGGCCAACAGCCTGCTTCCCGCAGGGCCCTTCTGGGAGGCCCAGGCCAGGGAGGGCACACAGAGGGGTGTTTGTTCGCAGTGGGTGGCAGGGAGGAGATGCTAATCGCTGTGGATCGCTGGGCCCCAGCTGAAGGTCAGGAGGTTATAAATAACCACTCCGGCTGCAGCTCAGGGCAATGCTTGATCCACACCCCTCGCCAGCCTCTGGGCACAGATTGATTGCCACCCTCTCCAGCCCAACTGCGGGAACCTGAACCCCAAGAGCCGGAGCATTGTGACCTTTGGGGCTGACGCACAAGGTCAGACCAGGCTCCTGGACTTCTGCCTCTGCTGGGGGTGGTGGACCCTGAAGTACAGATAACCCCATCTTCATCTTCACCAGCCCCCTCCCGTCCCCCCCCCCCCCCAGGGCCCAGGAGGTGAAGAGAGGCTGTAGGACATAGCACAGGGATTCAGGCAGCCTGTGCCCCTGCACCCTTACCTCCATGCCAAGCCTAGCCAAGCTCCCAGCCCTTCTCACGGCCGATGGCAGGGATGCTTCAAGGACCCCAACCGGGCAAAGCTGTGACTACAGTTACACCCTGCCCTGCTTCTGGGGCCTAAACTGAGGCCCAACCTGTGATGGTAAGATTTATCCCAGAGCTTGATGCTAACAAAATCCCTGGGTCTGGGGCTTTAAGAATCTGAGGCTGGAGAAGGACTCCGGTGACACTGGTGAGGGGGCACCTGGTTGTGCACCAGGAAGGCAGGTATCTGCTTTCCGCCTCCCGTTGGGCAGAAAAGGGAGGCAGATTTAACCTGTTCCAATAGATATCCCTTTTATTGGCATCAATAACACACCCAGTCAGGTGCGATGACTCATGCCTATCGTCCCAGCACTCTGGGAGGCTGAGCAGGTAGATTGCTTGAGCTCAGGAGGTTGAGACCAGCCTGAGCTAGAGCGAGACCCTGTCTCTGAAAATAGCCGGGCCATGTGGCAGGTGCCTGTAATCCCAGCTACTCAGGAGGCAGAGGCAAGAAGATTGCTCAAGCCCAAGAGTTTGAGGTTGCTGTGAGTTATGATGCCACAGTACTTTACCCAGTGCGATAGAATGAGACTGTCTCAAGAAAAAAAGAGCACATCCAGCACCTGGCACCAACCGAAGCACACAGCTGGATGTGCCTGCCCAAGCTGGGCTTACCCACAGAACCAGCTCCCAGATTGAAAAGCACCACCTCTGCAGCACCCAGAAACTCCTCAAGCCCCTTTCTACCCACCCCGCTGCCACCCAGCCTCTCTCCTGACTCCTAAGCCCACAGGCTACTTGTGCCTGCGTCTGTACTGTGCACCTTTAGAGCCGCACCCGTAGCACATGCCCTTTTGTGTATGCTTTCCTGGATTCAGTATCATGTTTGTGAGGTTCACCGAACCTGCCATGGGCAGTCATAGGCCGTCCAACCTCATCGCCAGTAGGTAGCTTGCCCCTGTGTGACTCTTAACAATATTTATTCACCTGTGTGACTGTTGATGGGCATGTGGGTAGGTTATAGTTCCTGGCTATCATGAGTGGTGTCACTATGAACATTTCAGTTCCTCTGTCTTGTGAGCATGTGGACCTGTTTCTATTGGGTGTATACCTAGGACAGGGCTTGTGTGGGGCCCAGGTGTGTATGTTTGGCTTTAGGAGAGGGGTCCTCAAACTGCAGCTCGCGGGCCACATGAGGCGGTGTGATTGTATTTGTTCCCGTTTTGTTTTTTTTACTTCAAAATAAGATATGTGCAATATGCATAGGAATTTGTTCATAGTTGTTTTTTTTTAAACTATAGTCCGGCCCTCCAACAGTCTGAGGGACAGTGAATTGGCCCCCTGTTTAAAAAGTTTGAGGACGCCTGCTTTAGGAGATACAGAGAGTGTCACTTTTAAGTCAGCACTGAAGGAGGAATGATTTTTCAAAAACAATTTTTAAAAATTTTTTTTTTTTAATTCTAAAAAATGACAGATGTACTTTTTTTTTTTTTTTTTTTTTCTTTTTTGGAGACAGAGTTTCACTTTGTTGCCCTTGGTAGAGTGCTGTGGCGTCACAGCTCACAGCAACCTCTTACTCTTGGGCTTAAGCGATTCTCTTGCCTCAGCCTCCCAAGTAGCTGGAATCACAGGCGCCCATTACAACGCCCAGCTATTTTTTTGTTGCAGTTTGGCCGGGGCTGAGTTGGAACCCCCCACCCTCGGTATATGGGGTCGGCGCCCTGCTCATTGAGCCACAAGCACTGCCCTGTACTTTTTTCTTTTTATAAAAGGAAAATACAGAAATGTAGAAAAGAAAGAAAAATCACCCAAAGCTACTATTTAGAGTCAACCATTCAACCAGTCAACAGATGTTTCCTCCAGGCCCTCACAGAGAGGGAGCCAGTTCCTCCCTGTACAGTCTCAGGTCTGAGGCTGGGTCAGCACGGGGTCCCTGAGGGACGGGCCAGGGGTCCTCACAGAGTTCCGTGGCCTCCATCAGCTGCCCCTCACCAATCGCCACTGAGGCCAGCAGGCTTGCCATGCAGTTGAGACTCAAGAGAGGGACCCAGGCCCCCACCCAGCCAGGCCACACCCCTAGAACTAAAAATGGGAAGTCTGGTGCCAATGACATGATTGATTGCTATCAGCAAGAAGAGCCCTGTGAGCAGAGGAGCAGATGCTGCGGGCACACGGTGGGGGTGAGGCAGCAGGTGTTAGGCCTCACCCCACAGGTGCCCACAGAAGGGGAACAGCCAGAGGGAGCTGGGGAGTTGGCTGGAGCGGCTACTTTATCCTGAGGGCCAAGGGATTTATCTGGGAGTGTGCAGATTGTCTGTACTTTTTAGCAAAATCATTCTGCATCCCAGTGGGAACTGGCTCGTGGTGAAGAGAGTGAAGTCCAGAAACCTCTGGAGGCCCTGAGTAGACAGCAGGGGGCAGTAGACCGGGAAGAAGAGGAAGGACCAAGGAGATGTTTAAGAGGCATCTCTGAGGAACCAGGGGTGAAGATGGCCTTGGGTGTGGAGGAGGAGGTGGTGTTGGGGATCCCTGTGGGACTACAGATTGGGGAGGAGGGTATAAATGGCTCCCTGAGGTTTGGTGAATTTCCTTCCCATCCCTAGCACAGTAGGTTCTGCTCTGATCTAAGAACAGCCTGAGGCAGTCCTAGGGAACCCTAGGAGGTGAGACATGGTCATTCATTCATTCAACAAATATTAATGAGGCACCTGAGGGTTGTTCCAGGTGCTGGGGATACTTTAGAGGACAAAACAAAGTTCTGGTCTGTATGGAGCTTACATTTACTGGGGAAGAATTAAATACATATACATAAAATAGTGATCAGTCTTAAGAAAAAGTAAGCTGGATAAGGGAGTGACATGTGGAGGGGAGTCTATTTCAGACAGGGTGGCTAGGGGTGGCCTCTCTGTGGAGAAGACTTCTGAGCTGAGATGGAACGAAAGAGCAGGAAGGAAGCACTACGCTGGGAGAGCTGTCCAGGTAGAGGGCATAACACGTGCAAAGGTCCTAGGGCAGATGCACGCTTGGTGTGTTGCAGGAGGAGCAGCAGGGAACACTGGAGAATGGAGGACCAACAGCAGCCCAAGGAGAAGTCTTTCCCTCTGGGAGGGGATGGTTTGTGAGGGGATGGCCTGAGCTTGTTTCTGTTTGAGAAACAGGCTGCCTGCCCTGATAACAGGCTGTAGAAGGCAGAATGGGATAAGGCTCTTACAGAGTCACAGGTCAGGACCAGAGGGGGCCATCTTCATGGTGAAACATGGTCTGATTCCATACAAATGTGAAGGCAGAGTGTGTGACACTGGTGCATGGAATAGATGTGGCCTGTGAGGGAAAGGGGAGCCACAGGAAGGGCCCCTGCTGGCGGCTGCCCTCTCCACCAAGCAGTGGGACCAAGAGGGCCTGGGCATGTGGAGCCTCCTCTTACCTGCCTTCATTGTCACTGGGACCCTGCCCTCCCTTTTGCTTCAGGAGCCCAGTGACCTCGCAGAGGCCACAGCTGCCCTCTAGAATACTGACTGCCCCATTCCTTCATTTACTCAGCAGTTCTGATGACTGTAACCAGGGCACAGAAGCTGGGGGTAGAGAAAAAAGTAGATGTGGCCCCCAGGCCCCACTCTGAGAGCACCTCAGATGGAGAAAAAGCCCATTCTTCATTTGGGGGCCTTTCCATGCCCTGCACCCCAATGTTCACAGTACATCCTGGTACAAAGCAAAGCCAAGAGTTCTTTGGAAACTGACCAAGCTCACCCCACCCCCCCGCCCCCCACCCAATGTGCATTGTGGTCACAGCCTGGCCCCTTTTCCTGCAGTGCTGTCTGACTGAGACACATCAGCTAAGCCCATGGCCCGGCAAGCACCTGTGTCCAGATCAGGACTGGAAGGTGGCACTCACTGCTCACCTCCCTCCCCGCTGGATTCCAGACACACACAATTGCCCCACTCCACGACTCCACCTGGGTGGACAACTGGCATCTCAGAATTCATGTGTCCCGGAAGTAATGTATCTTTACTGCGACATGCCCAGCACTAGAACAGTCTGACAGTGGGTACTCAGTAAATATTTATTGAATGATAAATTTCTAAAGATAGTCATTGTTAGTTTTTCCAGTTTCTTTCCCCTCTGCCTAAATATATTATTGTTTTAAATAAACACGAGATTCTAATGTTCTACTTATCTGCTCTGTTCACGTAATAGCTCCAGATTATTTTTCCCTGTTCTTCTTTTATACCATTGTTTTCTAGGCTGTGCTGATGTTTGTGGGCCCAGTGAATTGCTGTGATTCAAGGGGTGGGAGAAGGCTCTGAGCACCTCTTTCTCTGCCGGCTCCGCCATGCAGCACTGTGGGCAGGAGGCAGGGAGTCAGGCCAGACCCTGGCCAAGGCCACTCCCGCCTTCTCACAGCAGATCTGTGGGCGCTAGATCCTGCTTGGTGGCGAACTGAGTGTGTCAGAACCCAGGGTTTAAATAGCTTTGGAAATGTGCCAGCTTATCCTTGACTGATCAGAGGGCCAGGACACATGCCCAGACCTCCTGCCAGCTCCGGATAGTGGAAAACACCATCGTGCACACATCTGGGGGCAGCTACAGCTCCCACAACAGGCCACAGCCCAGGCCTGAAACTGATGGGTCGTGGCCCCAGTGCTCTGGAGAGCTGAGCCCCTTGGGGACTGGGTTGGGGGTTGGCGATATCAGATCCTCTCCCCACGCATCTGAGTTGGGGCTTGGAAATCTGCCAGCTACTTTCCTGGTGGGACTAGGGCAGCCTGGGCAGGCCTTTGAGGGATGCAATATGTTGAGGGAAGAAACACTGTAGTGGGGGAAAGAGCCCGGGGTCTCCTTCCTCTGTACCCAGAGGCCATCTGCTTTTAAATCCCACCACCTGTCCTCCTTCCTGGTAGCAATACAGAGCCATCCAGACTTTGCTAGACATATGAGTGCTAAAGATAAAAATACTCGAAGGACATATGCCTTCTGTGAACCACTTTGGACTCCTTCAGCTTCCCTCTAGAACAAGACGTCACGCCCACCCCCACTGGGCCCACTTCCATGAAGAGGCTGAGAAGCTGACACGGCCACAGTGTGTGGACGCAGGTGTGTACTCTGGGTGTGGGCCTATGTCTGCACTCACCTGCGTGGGTCTGCCGGTGAGTGTTGGCGTGTGGCGTGCTGTGTGCACGTCTGCGCTTGCTCCCGCTCGTGTGTGGGACATGTGGGCCTCCATCTGTGCTTTGGTGTGTTTTGTGTGCTTGCCTTCTGCCAGCGAGCTCCCGAGGGTTTGCGTGGTGTGCGGATTTGTGTGGGTGTGCTCCTGGGTGTGTCCACAGACGTGTGTTTTTCTAGAGTGCTCCCATGAGAAGATGCTCTTACAGTGCACCTGTGTGCGTTCCATGTGAGCACGTGTTTGTGTGTGAGTGTGCATCTTCGGGTATGTGCTGAGCGTGTGCACATACGTGCATGTGAGCCCAGGAGTCAAGCTCTGAGAAGAGAGTTTAAGGTTGGCCCTATACCTCTCTGGCCACATGCCTCCACTGCGTCCCAGCCCACACGCACCCTCTCAGCAGCACTGATCTTTCACAACATCGTATGCAGTCACACACCCCATGATGATATTTCCATCAATGATGGACAAATATATGGCACTGGTATCATAATTACACAGTGCAGTATTATAATAGCATGTTTTTATTGTACCTTTTCTATGTTCAGCTATGTTTACATACATGAATAGCTGTCATGGTGTTCCAGCTGCTGGAGGTCTTCAGAACAGTAGCATGTTGTGGGGTCTGTAGCTGGGAGCAACAGGCCCTACCGTGTAGCCTAGGTGTGTAGTCTGCTGCACCACCTGGGTTTATGTGGGTGCACTCTGTGATCGCACGATGGGGTCACCTAATGATGCATTTCTCAGAACACATCCCAGTTGTGATCACACGATGCATTTCTCAGAACACGTCCCAGTTGTGATCACATGATGCATTTCTCAGAACACGTCCCAGTTGTTAAGTGACCCACGACAGTGTGACAGTTCTTACTCAGCCACATGTGACATTTCCCTGACTGTACCTGCGATGGTCCTGTGCCTTCCGAGCCTGTCTCCCTCCTTCACTGGCTTATGGTCTTGTAGCTCTCTGGCCCTGTGAGATGCTCTGGAACAAGAGGAATCTCGAGTCAATACATTTTTGTTAAAAGTGACACTTGGTACACTTTCCTGGAGGGTCACCATGTGGCACAGCATAATAAAGGTCCTGACAAGTCCTGAAGTAAGGAAACATGGTTAGTTAGGTCAACATGGGGTTTCCTGGAGTTGCTTGATATCAGAGCCTTATTTGAAGTGACAACAGTGGAATTAGAGCTCCTCCTGGGGGAGTCTGAGGTGCTGGGGAGATGCCTGCCCCCATGTGCAAGCGGCTTCCTTGCCATTTCTGTGACAGCTGTGTGGCTGCTTTCAAGTGTCTGGCTGATGGGTGCTATGTGGCCTGTCTCTGAACAGGGCACCCCCATAGCTTGGGAGATATGTCCCAGCCCTCTGCATCGGGGCCAAGCCTAGCTCTGAGAAGCCAAGTCAGAGGCATTTTTCCAGGGCTGGCTGAGATGAGGCCTCACACTCAGCCACAGCCCCGGGGCTGGCCCACTGACCCTGGCAGGGTAGAGGATGATGCCCTGGGGCTCAAGGAGGAGATATCATCAGCTCCTGCTCCAAGACCCAGTGTGGCAGCAGGTATAAGGGAGACTCAGCCGGTTGAGCTGATCCTCCAGGGACTAGAAGCCAAGGTTCTGACCCCAGGCCCAGTGCTCTGCCCTCAGCGTCAGGTGCCCATCCCTGCCTCGGCCCCAAGACTTCCAGTAGCCTCCTGAAGGTTGGAAGACCTCAAAACACAGGGCCTGACAGCTTGAAGCCCCAGCCTGGGATGGATGGGAGAGCAGATGTCTTCCAGCCAGTCCCACTCCTGATCCAACTGCTGATTCCAGAGAATAAAATTAAGTCATGGAGGCTCCCTTCTCCCCCTCTACTGTAACATACTGCCAATATTTAAAATGATGCAAGTAATACATGAATACGGTCTCTTTGTAAAATTCAAATAATACAGAAGTTCACCCCCTGCCATTTGTTCCCATCCCAGAGGTCCCCATGTTAGCAGTTCCTTGTATCTTCCATTTCTACCTTCAAGGTTTTTAAAAACACAAGGAGAACCAAACATGCTGTGTATTCTTCTGTGACTTGATTTTTTTAAAAAAAGAAATGTAACAATCAGACACATGTTAATACACCTTGATCTCCCTCGTTCTTTTTTTCATCAGCTACGTATTCCAGAGTGCTGATACTCTAGTCCTTTTTTTTCACCATCTGTTCCTTATTGGTAGGGAATTTTTCCGTGTTTCAGAATACACGAAGGTGGAAGAAACGTCTTTTAACACATTGGGGCGGGGGAGGGGTGGGGTGGAGGCACAAGTGGGAAATACGGGTTCCTGCACCTGCCACGGAGGAGTCTGAGAGGAGACCAGGGAGAAGGCCGAGGTTCTGAGAGGACACCCGGATGGCTGCCGCCTCTCCCGGCGCCCCGGCCAGGGCCTTCACCCCCCCCCCCCAACAGCCGGCCGCCACGGTGGTCTGCCCGCCCCGGGGCCCTGGGGGGCGCCAGCCCGGCCCCCCCCCGGCCGCCCCCCGCCGGGGGGCCGACCGGGCCGCG
>CAUYPK010037890.1:0-21471 GCA_963574355.1 Loris lydekkerianus | reverse complement strand
TGGAAGGTTCCATTTAAAATGATATTCTTCTAAGTAAAGTATCTCAAGAATGGAAGAAAAAGTACCCAATGTACTCAGCCCTACTATGAAACTAATTTAGGGCTTTCACATGGAAGCTATAACCCAGTTACAACCTAAGAATAGGGGGAAGGGGGAAAGGGAGGGGAGGGAGGAGGGAAGTGGGTAAAGGGAGGAGGATTGGCGGGATTACACCTGCGGTGCATCTTACAAGGGTATATGCGAAACTCGGTTAATGTGGAATGTAAACGTCTTAACACAATAACTAAGAAAATGCCAGGAAGGCTATGTTAACCAGTGTGATGAAAATGTGTCAAACGGTCTGTGAAGCTAGTGTGTGATGCCCCATGATCATATCCATGTACACAGCTATGATTTAATAAAATAAAAAATAAAAAATTTTTAAAAATTTTAAAAAATAAAATAAAATGATAGGAAAGAGAAGATGGCGAAGAAGAAAGGAGACAACCGACACTTCCGGGGTTCCCAACACATGGTGGTTAGTTTTTATCACACCTCAGCCCAGGCTGCTGTTCTCTCTCGGTTGGAAAAAAGATAGCAACTTTCTAACAGGGTCTTTGGCCTTCAGTTTTGCCCCTCTTTATTCCATTATCCTCCTTGACCTTTATAAAACACCATGTCTGTGCTTGTGTTTAATATCAGCAATGGCTCCCCTTTCCCCTAATATAAATTAGCAATTCCAGGGCCACAGTACACGTCCTGAGGTCCTCCGATGGCACCGTTCTCTCCTTCTGCCTCCTCTGATTCTTTCTTCTTCCCACTTTACCCTCTAACCTACAGCTCACCTAACTAACTCTCACTCACCTCTCAGGACCCAACTAAAGGTCATTTCCTTAAGGAATCCATCCCTTGTCTTCCCAGCTCCAATGAAGGCACTTTCCCACACACTACTGGAGCACATTTTCTTATCCAGTAATAGCATTCATTTCTCTATTTTGCGAATCTTCATTTCCTTGTCTATATTCTTGAAGGTTCACTGTCAAGGATCCCAGAGGTGACAGAGGGCTTGGAACAAGCAATCAATACTTATGGAATGAATCAATATTTTTTTTTTTTATTTCTATGGATTTAAGGGGCACAAGTTGAGTTTTGTTGCATGTATATATCATATGGTCAGGTCTGAGCTTTTAGTGTGCCCATCACCGAGTGATGTATTTTATACACACGGTAATTTTTTGTTCCTTAACACCTCACCTTCCCTTTTGAGCCCCAGTGTCAATTATACAACTCCATGTGACCATACATAGCCATGGCTTAGCTACCACTTCCCAGTGAGAATGTGCAGTATTTGATTTTCTATTCCTGACGTATTTAACTTAGGATAATGGTCTTCAGTTCCACCCAAGTTGTTGCAAAAGACATTTCATTCTTTTTCATGGCTAAGTAGTACTCCATAGTATAGGCACATGTACCACTTTTTCTTTATTTACTCATCAGTTGATGGGGATTCAGGTTGATTCCTTATTTTTGCAATTGTGAATTTTGCTGCAGTAAATATGCAAGTGAAGGTATCTTTTTGATACAATGATTTCTTTTCCTTTAGGTAAAGGAAAGTAGTGGGACTGCCAGATCTACTTTTTGTGCTTTGAGAAATCTTCATACTGGTTTCCATACTAGGTGATATTGATTTACACTCCCACCAACAATGTATAAGGATCCCCTTTTCCCTACATCTGCACCAACATCATTTATTGTTTTTTGACTTTTTATTAATAACCATTCTGATTAGAGTAAGATGGTATCTCATTGTGGGTTTAATTTGCATTTCTCTGATGATTAGTGATGTTGAGCATTTTTTCATATGTTTGTTGACCATTTTTACATCTTCTTTTAAAAAATACTTACCTATTCACATTATTTGCCCACTTTTTTTTTTTTTTTAGAATTTGCCTACTTTTTAATGGGGTGGTATGTTTTTCTGTTGCCAAGAATATTAGTCCTTTATTGGACAAAGAATTTGTGAATATTTTGTCCCATTCTTTAGGTTGTCTCTTTCCTCTGTTGATTATGTCTTTTGTTGTGCAGATGATTTTTAGTTTAATTAAGTCCTATTTTGTCACAGCCCCTATCGCCCTGTCCCTGTCACCACATTAAGGAAACAGGCGTGACACGGATAGAAGTATAAGCTTGCAAGGGGCGGGCTAACTATAAATTTTGGGTAGCCTTGAGCAACCTCCGCAGCAGCTATTTATTGAGACTATAACAGACTGGTGAGGGGAGTACTGGATGATGACCTCGTGCTTAGGGATTGCCACTGTCTGGGGCTCTCTCTCCATGACTAAAACCTGCAGATGAGTTGCCCAAGGGTCCACCCCTAAGCTGCAAATCATCTTGCTCAGAGGTCATCAGGCTCTCCAGTCCTCTACACTGTTCGTTTGCATTTGTTTTCGTTGCATTTGCTTTCAGGGTCTTAGCCATCAAGTCCTTGCCTAAGTCAATGTCCAGAAGAGTTTTTCTTAAGTTTTCTCCTAGAATTTTTTTGGTTTTCAGGTCTCACATTTAAGTCTTTTATCCATCGTCAATCAATGTTTGTATATAGTGAGAGATAAAGGTCCGGTTTCGTTCCTCTGCCTGTAGCTATCTCATTTTCCCAGCACCATTTGTTGAATAGTGTCTCCTTTCCCCAGTGTATGTTTTTGTCTGCTTTGTCAAAGATCAGTTGGTTGCTGGTGTCTGGTTTTATTTCTGGGCTCAACTCTCTTTTTTAAATCTATATGTCTACTTTTATGCCAGTACCATGCTGTTTTGGTTTAATGTGAAGTCCTCCATCCTTTAATGTGAAGTCAGGTAATGTGATGATTCCAATTTTGTTCTTTGCTTAGGATTGCTTTGGCTATTTTTCAGGCTTTTTTTTTTTTTTTTTTTTTTTGGTTTCATATGTATTTTAGGAATTTTTTTTCTAATACTGTGAAAAATGACATTGATATTTTGATAGGAATTTCACTGAAGCTGTCGATTGTTTTGGGAAGAATAGTCATTTTAACAATATTGTGAATCAGCATTTTGGAAATGAAAAGGCTGAAGCCCAGAAAACATATGTTACTTGCTCAAGGTCACAGAGCTTTATCTAGTGGATTTATACCTGTTTGGCTTAAAAACCCAGGATCTTTCCATCTCCCAGGGGACTCCGTGTGCTATGTAGAGCCCTGTAAGAGCAATACAGAGACTCATTTGGCTTAGATGGTTTACTTGTAGGCTTGCTGAGAAGTGTTCAATAAATATTCATTATTAATCAAACAGAGAACATGTCCCTGACTTTGGTGGTCTCTTTCACTGACGTGCTTCTGTGATTATTACTAGCCCAGGACTGCCACCCCTCTAGTCCTCTCTGTTCACATCCAGTGGAAGGCTTAACATTTGGAAGAGCTAGATTTTGTTTTCCATTAGTTTGGTTCATTAATATTCTATTAGATATTTCCCCAAGTGCTTTTTGTTACAGCGCCTGTATACATCACCATCCTCTCTCCCCATTCTGTTATAGTTGTCAGTTTGCAAGATCACATAGTGAGGTGTTAAAAAAAAAAACAAAAACCATGGTATATGTAATAATGCCTAATCAAAACAATGCTAAAATATTCAATTTTTGTCTAATGGATTTCTAAACACCTTTGATTTGTTATTTACTATTCTTTACTTGGTACTCATGCCTTTTTGTAGTCACTGAAATGCAAAGTGGACAAAGAAGAGAGGAATTTTAATATATTATTCACCTGCTTCTAAGCTTGTTCCTAATTTAAAAGTCCTAGCAAATAGCTTCATATTTTTCTTGAGTATATAAAAATTTAAAGAACAATTTCTTTAAAAAATATTTAAAGTTCTATGATGCTTTCACATTAGTGCCCCTTCATCATTTGTCTTAAAAGGGTATGTAATGATTGTAGCAAAGAAACCTAAAGTTCTTTTCCTTCAGATCTTGGTTAATCACTGTAGTTTTCACCATTACCACTTCCGGCCTAGATGGGTTTGCATGCCAGCCTGTGGCATTTATAAACATAGCCGATCGCTTCAAAGGGAAGGTGGAGCAATATGCTGATTACTTACATTAAGTTGGATTAATAATAATGTTAACAGTAATAGCAAATATTTATTTTATTTTATTTTATTTTTATTTTTTTATTTTTTTTATTAAGTCATAGCTGTGTACATTGATATGATCATGGGGCATCACACACTAGTTTCACAGACCGGTTGACACATTTACATCACACTGGTTAACATAGCCTTCCTGGCAATTTTACAGTTATTGTGTCAAGACATTTACCTTCCACATTTACTAAGTTTTGCGTATACCCTTGTAAGATGCACCACAAGTGTATTCTTGCCATTCCCCCTCCCTCCGCACCCCTCCCCTCCCTTTCCCCCTTCCTTCTATTCCTAGGTTGCAATTTGGGTTATAGCATTCATGTGAAAGCCCTAAATTAGTTTCATAGTAGGGGTGAGTACATTGGATACTTTTTCTTCCATTCTTGAGATACTTTACTAAGAAGAATATGTTCCAGCTCCATAACAGATGTTCTAAAGTCTTTTAGTGCACATGTCCCTCCCCATTGTATCAACATTTCAGTATAGAAAAAAGCACCATCTAGGGACTTCCCTCATTCTAATTAAGCAGGAGAGTTCTGAGCAAAGAACAGGTGCCCTATAAATCTATTAGCCCTGAGCCTAGAAAAATTTCAGATGAAACGACATCAGCAAAAGAACCCTGGCAATATGAAAAAGCAAAATTTGACAACCCCAAAGGATCGCTATATAGCTATAGGAGTGAACTCCAACCACAAGGAAATTACCAAATGATGGAAATGGAATTCACAATATTAACAGAAAATAAAATGAATGGAATCAAAGAGAAAGTTAAAAACCTATGAAAATAAGCTCCCTGCCCCCGCTTTTAGGAAATCAACATAAACAAGTCACTAAATAGACAACTTAAGAAAAGATATAACAGAACATTATGAAATGAAAGAGACATTTAGGGAATTTCAAAACACAGCAGAAAGCTTCAACAACAAACTAAACCAAGGAAAATAAAGAAACTCAGAGCCTTTAAAGACAAAGCTTTTTACCTAACCCAGTCATTCAAAGAGGCAGAGAAGAAAATGAAAAAGACTGAGCAATGACCTAGAAGAGATAAGATAATGCAAAACAAACTCACATATGAATTATAGGCATACTTGAGGGAGAAGAAGACAGCACTAAAGGTATGGAACATGTATTCAAGAGAATTATTGAAGAAAACTTTCCTTCATTGCCAGAGATTCAGACATCCAGATGTAAGGCAGTTGTTGAACACTGGGAAAATTCATAGCAAATAACATATCTCCAGGACATATAGTAATCAACCTGGACAAAGCCAAAAGGAAGTAGGAAATTTTACAAGCAGCCTGACAAAAGCAACAACTAGCCTATAATGGAAAAACCATCAGGCTAACTAGAGAATTCTCAATGGATACCATGCAATCCAAAAGTTATTGGGACCCTATCTTAAATCATCTTAAGTAGAAAAATTGCCAGCCTAGAATTTTGTATACTGAAAAACTGAGTTTCACAATTGATGGAAAAATTAGGCCTTTTCAGAGAAGCAAACACTCATGACCAGACCTGCCCTGCAGGAATTACTCAGAAATGCATTATGTATAAACCCACACAATAGATATCCACTAGTGTAAAATCACCCCCCCCCCCAAAAAGTAAAGTTCACAACTGTTATAAAACAATTGCTTAAGGATTAGGGTAAATAGTCTCATATCAGTTAAAATTGACTTTAAATCAACAGTAGTAAAGAAAGATATAGATGTTCATTATACAATAGTACAGGAAGAGGTAGCAATTCAATAAGAGGATATAATTCTAAGTATATATTCTTCTAACATAGGAGCTCCCAGATACATAAAGCAAATTCGACTAGACCTCAGCAAGGAAATTAATAGTAGCAACATAATACCAGGGACTACAACACCCTACTGTCATAGTTAGGCAAATCTTCAAAGAAGAAAATAAATAATAAACACTGGACTTATATGGGACTCTAACACAAATAGACCTAACATACATTTACAGAATATTTTACCAAAAACCACTCAACATACATTCATTTTGCCAGTATATGTGACTTTCTCCAAGATTGATCCAAAAGGCCACAAAACATATCCCAAAACATTCAAAATAAAAGAAATCATATGATGTATCTTCTCAGACCACAGGGAGTTGAAACTAGAAGTAAACTTCAACAGAAACACTCAATTCTACACAAATTTATGGAGACAAACTACCTGTTGATGAATGATTATTGGGTTAGTAAAGGAATTAAGAAGGAAACCAAAACATTCTTTGAACTGAACAACAAAGGAACACGGCTATCAAAACTAAGGGAAATAGTAAAAGAATTCCTAAGATAAAAATTCACAGCTTTAAATTCCCACATCAAAAAGAAAGAAAGAATATAAATTAACAATCTAATGTCACATTTCAAGGAACCAAAAAGGAAGAGCAAACCAAACTCAAAGCCAATGAAGAAAACAAATAACAAAGGTCAGGGCTGAACTAAATAAAATGAAAAATAAGAAAATAATATAAAAGATCAATGAAACAAAAAGTTAGTTATTTGAAAAGATAAACAAAATCCATAGACCTCTTGCTAGATTAACCAGGAATAGAAGAGAAAGGACCCAGTGAATCTCAAACAGAAATAAAATAGGATATATTACAACTGATACTGCAGAAATGCAAAACATCTTCTGTGAATACTGCAAAAATCTGTATGCACATAAGCTAGAAAAAGTAGAGGAAATGAGGAAATTCCTAACAAGATACAACCTATCAGGACTCAACTAGGAAGAAATAGAATTCCTGAATAGATCAATAATGAGCAGGGAATTCAAAGCCATAATAAAAATTTTTTCCAGCCCTCTCCCACCCCCCAAAAAAAGTCCTGGATATGATGATTTCACAGACAAATTCTACCAGACTTCCAAAAAAGTGCTGGTATCCAAGCTACAGAAATTAATCCATGACATCAAGGAGGGAATGTACCCAAAAAACATTCTATGAAGCCTGTATCATTTTGATACCAAAGCTAGATAAGGACACAACAAAAATGCATAACTATGGACCAATATTCTTTATGAATATAGGTGCAAAAATCCTCAATAAAATTCAAAAACACATAAAAAGAAAAATCCACCACAACCAAGTGGGTTTTATCCCAGAGATGCAAGGATGGATCAACATACATAAATCAATAAATGTGATTCATCACATAAACAGAAGAAAAAGAAAGATCATATGATCATAAGATCATAAGAAAGATCATAAGATCATATGATCATAGATGCAGAAAAGTTTTTGACAAATCCAGTACTATTTTATGATAAAAAACCTTCATCAAACTAGGCATAGAAGGAACATATTTCAAAATTAGAAAAGCTATAATATGACAAACACAGAGACTACACAATACTGAATGGGGAAAAATTAAAAATTATCCTCCTCCCCAATATTTGGAGCCAGACAAGGATGCCCACAGTCTACACTCATATTCAACATACTACTGGAAGTCCTAACAAGAGCAATCAGACAAAAGAAAGATATAAAGGGTATCCAAATCGTGAAAGAGAAGGTCAAGCTATCACTTTTGTCTGATGATATGATCTTCTATATGGAACATTCCAAAGACTCTATCAAATGTCTCCTGGAATTGATAAATAAATTCAGCTAAGTTTCTGTTTACAAAATAAATTAGTAGCATTTCTATATCAATAACAGTCCAGATGAGTGTCACATCAAATAGTCATTCCATTCACAATAACTACAAAGAAAATAAAATACTCAGGAATCTACTTAACCAAGAATTATGAAACACTGAGTAAGGAAATAGCATATGATAAAAGCAGATGGAAAACATTTCATGCTCATGGATTGGTAGAATTGACATTGTTAAAATGTCAGTACTGTCGAAAGTGATTAACAGATTTAATCTGAATTTAACAGCAAACCATTCAACATTATCAAGTGGGATTCATCCCAGGGATGCAAGGATAGTTCAATACATACAAATCCATAATCAAGCTGAAAAGCTTCTGCACAGCTAATGACACCACAACTAAAGCAAACAGCCTTCAGAATGGGAGAAGATATTTGCATGCTATCAATTGACAAAGGGCTGATAACTACAATGTACAGAGAATTCAAGTTAATCAACAAGAAAAGAGTAAACAACCCCATTTATAAGTGGGCAAGAGACTTGAACAGAAATATCTCTGAAGATGACAGATGAATGGCCAACAAACACATGAAAAAATGCTCATTGTCCCTAATCATTAGAGAATTGCAAATCAAAACCTCTCTTGAGATATTGTATAACTCCAGTGAGATTGGCCCACGTCACAAAGTCCTGAACTGGCAGATGCTGGCATGGGTGCGGAAAAAGGGAACACTGTTACATTGCTGGTGGGATTGCAAATTAATACAACCTCTATGGAAAGAAGTATAGAGAATTCTCAAAGAACTGAAAGTTGACCTTCCATTTGATCCCACAATGCCATTACTAGGTATTTACCCAGAAGAACAAAAATCATTTTACTACAAGGACATTTGCACCAGAATTTTATTGCAGCTCAATACACAATTACCAAGACAAAAAAGCAACCCAAGTGACCATCCACCCATGAATTGATTAAAAAAATGTGATACAAGAATATCATGGAGTCCTATTCAGCCATACGAAAAGGTGGAGACTACATATCTTTTGTGTTTAGCTGGATGGAGTTGAAATACATTCTTCTTAGTAAAGTATCTCAAGAATGGGGGGGAAAGTATCCAATGTACTCAATACTAATATGAAACCAATATATAAACAACTACATCCCCACATGAAAGAAAAAACAAGTAAGGGGGAGGAAAAAGGGAAAGAAGGGGGAGGTGGGAGGGTAATTGGTGGAATCTCACCTAATGTGCACAATGTGAGGGTGTTCAGCATGCCTCCTGGGTGAAGGGCTCAACTACAGCTCGAATTTTACCTTAGAATTGAAAACAATGTAACCTAAATATTTGTACCTTCATATTAATCTGAAAAAAATCTATAAAACACTAATAACAAAATTGAAAAGGACACAAAAACTTGAAAGGCCATTCCATGCTCATGGATTGGAAAAATAAACATTGTTAAAATTTTAATACTACCCAAAGTGATTTACAGATTTCATGCAATCCCTATCAAAATATCAATGACATCCTTCACAGAAATAACAAAAATAATTGTAAAATTTGTATGGAACTACAGAAGATCCTGGAAAGCCAAAGAAATCCAGAACAAAAAGAACAACATTGGAGATATTATGCTACATGATTTCAAAATATACTAAAAAGCTATGTTAAACAAAACAACATGTTACTGGTATTAATACAGACACATAGACAAATGGAATATAATAGAGTACTCAGAAATAAACCCAAGTATCTACAATCAATTCATTTCAACAAAGACATCAAAAAAACACACTGAAGAAAGGACAATCTCTTTAATAAATAGTGCTGGGAAACTGGACTACCATATGTAGAAGAATGAAACTAGATTCCTCTCTCTCACCATATACAAAAAATAAAATCCAAATGGATCCAAGACTTAAATCTGAGAACTGAAATCATGGAACTATTTGAAAAATTTTTTAAGCCCAAGGACAAAATAGAACTACTATCTAATTTATCGCTTTAGGTCCATAAGGACAGAAGAAATAATACCTAGTGTTTGATAGTTCAGTAGAGTGAATATAGTTACTAATAATCTATAATATATATCAAATAGCTATTAAAAAAAAGAATTTGAATGTTCCAAGCATAAAGAAATGGTAAATATTTGACATGATGGATATTCTAATTGCCCTCATTTTATCTTTTTTTTTGTTGGGGATTCATTGAGGGTACAAGAAACCAGGTCACACTGATTGCATTTATTAGGTAAAGTCCCTCTTATAATCGTGTCTTGCCCCCAAAAGGTGTGTCACACTGTGAGACCCCATCTCCCTCCCTCCTTCCCTCTCTCTGCTCTACCTTGCCCCCACTCCCTCCTTCTTTCTCTGTCTGCTGTCCCCCTTTCCCATCTCCCAACATGTCATTAATTGTCATCAATTGTTCTCATATCAAGATTAAATACATAGGATTCACGCTTCTCCATTCTTGTGATGCTTTACTAAGAATAATGTGTTCCACTTTCATCCAGGTTAATACAAAGGCTGTAAAGTCTCCATTTTTTTAAATGGCTGAATAGTATTCCATGGTATACATATACCACAGCTTGTTAATCCAATATGGGATTGTTGGCTTTTTTCATGTGGATTAATTTGCGTTCTCTATAGATCCTAGTTATCGAGCTTTTGTGTGATTCAAAATATGCAAAAATATTTTCCCATTGCGTAGATTGTCTATTTGCTTTGGTTGTTGTCTGCGTAGCTGTACAGAAGCTTTTCAGTTTAATTAAGTCCCATTTCTTTATTTTTGTTGCTGTTGCAATTGCCACAGCAGTCTTCTTCATGAAGTCTTTCCCCAGGCTGATACCTTCCAGTGTTTTTCCTATGCTTTCTTTGAAGATTTTTATCATTTCGTGCCTTAAATTTAGGTTCTTTATCCATCTTGTACCAATTTTTGTGAGTGGAGAAAGGTGTGAGCCCAGTTTCAGGTGTGAGACCTCCTCTGCTCCCATTTGGATGCCCTTTATTTCCTTGTCTTGCCTAATTTACATGTGGATATCCAATTCTCGCAGCACCATTTGTTGAATAGGGAGTCTTTCCCCCAGTGTATGTTCTTGTTTGGTTTATCTAAGATTAGGTGGTTGTAAGATGTTAGTTTCCCTTCCTGATTTTCTATTCAATTCCAAATGTCTATGTCTCTACTTTTGTGCCAGTACCATGCTGTCTTGACTTCTATGGCCTTGCAGTACAACCTAAAATCTGGTATGATGATATCCCTGGCTTTGTTTTTATTACTAAGAACTGCCCTAACTATACAGGAT
This sequence comes from Loris lydekkerianus, assembly GCA_963574355.1. Classification (NCBI taxonomy): domain Eukaryota; kingdom Metazoa; phylum Chordata; class Mammalia; order Primates; family Lorisidae; genus Loris; species Loris lydekkerianus. Next base: position 10,430 of record CAUYPK010037890.1, on the reverse strand, counting down.
TTTTTCTGATTCCATACAAAATGAAGAATCATTTTTTCCAGGTCTTGAAAGTACAAAGTTGGTATTTTAATAGGGATAGCATTGAATCAGTAAATTGCTTTGGGAAGTATAGACATTTTAACAATGTTGAGTCTTCCCAGCCATGAGCATGATATGTTCTTCCATTTGTTAGTATCCTCTGCTATTTCCTTTCTTAGGGTTTCATAAGTTTCTTTATAGAGATCCTTCACCTCTTTTTTTAAGGTATACTCCTAGGTATTTCATTTTCTTTGAAGCTATGGTGAAGGGAGGTGTGTCCTTAATTAGCCTCTCATCTTGGCTGTTATTGGCATATACAAAGACTACTGACTTGTGAACATTGGTTTTATATCCTGAGACATGATTGTATTTTTTGATTACTTCCAAGAGTCTTATGGTTGAGTCTTTGGGGTTCTCTAAGTATAAGACCATATGATCAACAAAGAGGGAGAGTTTGACTTCCTCTGCTCCCATTTGGATGCCCTTTATTTCCTTGTCTTGCCTAATTGTATTGGCTAGAACTTCCAGCGCGATGTGGAATAGAAATGGTGACAGAGGACAACCTTGTCTGGTTCCACTTCTAAGATGAAAAACTTTTAGTTTTACTCCATTCAGTAAAATATTAGCTGTGGGTTTGTCATAGATAGCTTTGATCCATTTAAGAAATGTGCCACCTATACCTATACTCTTCAGTGTTCTAATTAGAAATGGATGCTGGATTTTATTGAATGCTTTTTCTGCATCTATTGACAGGATCATATGGTCTTTGTTTTTACTTCTGTTGACACGGTGAATAACACTTATGGAGTTGTATATGTTAAACCAGTTTTGAATCCCTGAGATGAAACCTACTTGACCATGATGTATGACTTTTTTGATAATAAGCTGTAGTCTATTGGCTAGGATTTTGTTGAGAATTTTTGCATCTAATTCTGCATTAGTGAAATTGGTCTGAAGTTCTCCTTTTTAATTGGGTCTTTTCCTGGTTTTAGTACCAGGATGAGGTTTGCTTCATAGAACGTGTTGGGGGAAGATTCCTTTCTCCTCAGTTTTTTTGGAATAATTTCTGCAGTATGTGAATAAGCTCTTCTTTGAAGTTTTGATAGAATTCTGGTGTGAAGCCATGCAGACCAAGGTGTTTTTTTGTTGGGTTTTTTTTTTTTTTATTGTTTCTTTAATCTCAGTGCTTGAAATTGGCCTGTTCATGAAATCTATTTCTTCCTGGCTAAGTCCAGGGACAGGGTGTGATCCCAAATATTGATCTATTTCCTTCACATTGTCTAATTTCTGGGCATAGAGTTTCTGGTAATAGTCAGAGATGATCTCTTGTATCTCTATGGCATCTCCTGTTATTTCTCTTTTATAATTTCTGATTGGGGTTACTAGAGATTTTACTTTTCTATTTCTAGTTAGTCTGGCCAAATGTTTATCTATTTTATTTATATTTTTTCAAAAAACCCAACTCCTTGTTTCATTAATTTTCTTAATGATTCTTTTGTTTTTAATTTCATTAATCTCTGATTTAATCTTGGATATTTTTTTTCTTCTGCTGGGTTTAGGCTTAGATTGTTCTTCTTTTTCCAGTTCCCTAAGATGGCTTGTGAGTTTGTTGATGCACTCTGTTTTTCAAATGTAGGCTTCTAAAGTGATAAATTTTCCTCTCAGAACTGCTTTTGCAGTATCCCACAGGTTTTGGTAGCTTGTGTCTTCATTGTTGTTATGCTCAAGGAAGTTAATGATTTTCTCTTTTATTTCTGCCTGCACCCAACTGTCATTCAGCATAAGGTTATTTAATTTCCATGCCTTTGTGTGGGATTGAACATTTTTGTTGGAGTTGAGTTCCACCTTTAGTGCCTTACGGTCTGAGAAGATACAAGGTAACATTTCAATTCTTTTGATTCTATTGAGGTTTATTTTATGTCCTGGGATATGATCAATTTTGGAGAATGTTCCATGGGTCGATGAGAAGAATGTATATTCTTTATCTTTGGGATGAAATGTTCTATATACATCTATCAGGCATAGTTGTTCTAGGGTATCATTTAAGACCCTTATATCTTTGTTTAATTTCTGTTTAGAGGATCTGTCTAGCTCTGTGAGAGGAGTGTTCAAGTCCGCTTTTATTATGGTGTTATAAAATTTCATATTGCTCAGATTAAGTAAGATCTGTTTCAAGAATCTGGGAGCATTTAAGTTGGGTGCTTAAATATTTAGAATTGAAATGTCTTCTTGTATTTTTCCCTTGACCAATATGAAGTGACCACCTTTGTCTTTTTTGTGTTTAGTTTCTTTGAATGCCCATGTATCTGAAAATAAGATTGCAACCCCTCTTTTCTTCTGAATTCCGTTTGCCTGAAAAATTGTCTTCCAACCCTTAACTCTGAGTTTTAATTTATCTTTTAAGGCTAGTTTTGTTTCCTGTAGACAACAAATGGATGGCTTGTGTTTTTTTAATCCAATCAGCCAATCTATGCCTCTTCATAGAATTCAAGCCATTAACATTTATTGAGATAATTCATCTTATTCTGTGAAAGTCCATTGCTTAGTTTTGTCTTTTGTGTCATTGTGGAACCTAGGTTCTGTCCTTTAATTTCTGGGTGCTTACTTTGCTAGTGGTACATTGTGATGGTCAGTGTGTAGAGCAGGTTGATGTATTTCCTGTAGAGCTGGTCTTGTTGTGGCACGTTTCCTCAATGTTTGCATATCGGTAAAAGGTTTGATTTCTCCATCAATTTTAAAGCTTAGCTTAGAGGAATATAGAATTCTGGGCTGGAAATTATTCTCTTTAAGTAGATTAAAGGTAGATAACCATTGTCTTCTGCCTTGCAAAGTTTCATTAGAGAAGTCTGCAGTCACCCTGATGGATCTGCCCCTGCATGTCAATTGGTGCTTACTCCTGGCAGCTTGCAAAATCTTTTCTTTTGTCTTGACTTTGCACAGGTTTATCACAATGTGTCTTGGAGAAGCTCTATTTGAGTTTTTGGGGTATGATATCCCTTTGAAAGGAGTGTGTCAGAATCTTTGGTGATATTTGGGAAATTTTCTTTTATAATATTCTCTAGTATGGCTTCCATTCCTCTGGAACAATCTTCCCCCTCAGGAATCCCTATTATTCATATGTTTGAATGCTTCATGGAGTCTCATAGTTCTCTAAGTACCTGTTCTGCCTCCTTTTTTTTTTAGACAGAATCTCACTATGTTGCCTTTGGTAGTGTTGTGGTGTCACAGCTCACAGCAGCCTCAAACTCTTGGGCTTGAGATTCTCTTGCCTCAACCTCCCAAGTAGCTGGGACTACAGGCGCCTGCCACAGTGCCTGGCTATTTTTTGTTGCAGTTGTCATTGTTGTTTAGCTGGCCTGGGTCCAGTTTGAACCTGACAGCCTCGGTGTATGTGGCTGGCGCTGTGACCACTGTGCTACAGGTGCCAAGCTTTTCTGTGTCTTTTTTTTTTTTTTTTTTTTTTTTGAGACAGAGTCATTTTGTCACCCTTGGCAGAGTGCTATGGTGTCATAGCTCACAGCAACCTCAAACTCCTGGGCTTATGCAATTTTCTTGCCTCAGCCTCTTGAGTAGATGGGACTACAGGTGTCTGCCACAATGCCCTGCTCTTTTTAGAGACAAAGTCTCGCTCTTGCTCAAGCTGGTGTCAAACCCATGAAGCTCAGGCAGTCCACCACCTAAGCCTCCAAAACTGCTAGGATTACTTTATCCTCTAGCTCTGAGGTTCTTCCCCATGGTCTAACCTATTTTTGATACCTTCCATTGCGTCTTTCTATTCCCTGATTGTCTCCTTAAGCTCCACCATATTCTTTGTATATTCTATATATCTCTCATCTGACTTTTAGTTCTGTCTTTCCATTTACTTGTCCATTCCTCTTATTGTCTTTATCATTCATATTTTAAATTCCCTTTCTGGCAAATCCATTAATTCTTTATAGATGGAGTCTTCTGCAGTAGCTGCCTCATGGTCTCTTAGGGGCTTTCCTCTGTTTTGGTTTGTCGTGTTGCCTGAATTTTTCTGTTGGTTCCTCCTCCTGTGTTCTTTCTTCTTGTTCACCTCCTTGACCTCCTTTTATTTCTCACTGCCTCCTTTGTTTCAAACAGAAGTCTTTGCTCTTGATGACAGCATGTTGCAATGTGTCACGGGGAAACCAGGTAGCACTGTAGTTTTTTTTTTTTTTTTTTTGAGACAGCACAGCCAGCAACCTCTGTGGTCCTTAATCCTAACGTAGTTGCCTTCAGTGATTGTCAATTTCTTCAGTATTCAGACTCTGCCAGGTTGCGATCTTAAAGCTCACAAGAATCAGGCTCGGCACCTGTAGCTCAGCGGGTAGGGCGCTAGCCACATACACTGGAGCTGGCAAGTTTGAATCCAGCCCAGCTCTGCCAAACAACAAGGACAACTACAACCAAAAATTAGGGCATTATGGCAGGCACCTGTAGTCCCAGCTACTTGGGAGGCTGAGGCAAGAGAATCGCTTAAGCCCAAGAATTTGAGGTCACTGTGAACTGTGACGCCATGGCACTCTCTACTCAGGGTGACAGCTTGAGACTCTGTCTCAAAACAACAACAACAATAACAACAACAACAACAACAAACTCAGAAGAATCCTTCAGGGGCAGGTCTCATAGTGCTCCCTGATTCCAGTTCCTGTGGGGTGTGGGAGTCCCTCAGCCTGTCCTAAAAGAGTGGAGTTCTATAGAATTAAGACAGCTGTGCTTTAGGCCCCTGCTAAGACCTTCTCATGACCTTCCTACAGTGGCAGCCCCCTGGCCACCAAGACCTTCTCAATATGGCTGCTTTGCAGCCACCAAACCTATTACAAATCCACTCCAGCCGGTATTCTAATGTGGTTGTTGTATACTATTCAAGTCCGCCCACTCTTCCAAGCTTTCCACTCAACCCACAGCTTCCCCTAACAACTGAAAACTCTGGAAAGTCTTCTTCCTTTCTATGGGCACCCAGTTGATCCCAGCCAAACACAGTCACTTGCCTAATTCCTCAGATTTTCGCCGCTCCAGATCATAACTGTATCCAGCTCACCATCTCACTGTATTCCCAGAGGTATGACTCTGGGTAAGGTCCTCACGTCAGGTATGGCTGGGTTCTCTTTTTTTCCACAGTCGTTCTAGGAGAGCTCAGCTGAACAACCCTTCTGGTCTGCCATCTTGCTCTGCCCCTATATGTTTTTATTGACCACTGTTTGATAGACTCTGAGCTGTGTGCTGTGCACACAGGACCTCATTTAGGTCTCGTCACAACTCTGAGTAGGGGGCTGCAGCTGCCTTTTTATAAATGAGAAAACTGAGACTCTGGTAAGTCAGGGGGCACAGCAGAGGGTACTGGTGAGACACAGTGCCTATGCACCAGTCATTGCTGGGCTCTGCCCTTGCAGCTTCACCTGCAACACAGGCTTGTGCCTCCCTTAGAGCATGCAGTAGTCCTTGGGGCCACTGGGTCAGGCTGCTGTTTGGCTCTGTTGAGCTGAGATACTGAATAGGGAGGAGCATGCAGGGCTGAGTGGAAAGAGAGCTGACAGATGGGAAAACCAGATCTGCTTTCTTGTCCTTTCTGTGTCTTAACTTTAGCTTGTTTTGAAGTGTGTTTAGAATTCTAAGGCATCAGATACACCCATGTTCCAGTGTAAAAATAAAGAAATGGTTCAGAGCCTCCATCCTTCCTGAGGGACTGTTGCTCTTGTCCTGCCTCCATCAGGATGCTGGAAAATGGACCACCTTCAAGATTTCCCATTCCCACCAGTGCTAGAACTTGACAGCAAAGGACAACAATCCCAAAGAAGGGGGCATGTCAGCAGTGTTCCCAGCCTTGGGAGGGCTCAGCCTTGCTGAAAGGCTGCTCTATGACTGGGTGAACCTCTGTAGAGGGCAGTTTCCCTTCCTGCTGCTCACTTGCAGTGGAAAGAGTAATGTCCTATAGTCAGATGTTGACTCCACCTCCTGGGCTGGTCCCACATTGATGTGGTATTTGAATTAGCCCCACAAATGTATAGGGCTTAGAAGAGAGGAATAGAACCTAAGGGATCCCCGTGTGTCTGCATGCTGGGTACCCTCGTCCAAATAGTATATGCTCCTTAATGTTACAACACATTATTGTGGTCATCTTTAGCACCTCCTTGAACTAGCTGGTCATGCTGAAATGAGCACTGGAATTGCAGTGAGAATGAGGCCTCACTCGAGAATGACCAGCCCTACTCCTGTCGGGGTCTGTTTTAAATATTGAAACCATTCCCCTTAACATGCCAGCCAAGGGTGTGCTGCTGAGTCTGTGCTGTCTGCACAAGTGGTGGCGGTGTCTGTCTTGTGACCTTGAGAAAGCCTTTCAGTGGGAATCCTTGGTGAGTACCAAGGAGGCCTTTTGATTATGGATCAGTTAGAAAGTTGTTTGCATGCCTTCAGGCCTAGGTAATACAGTATGTTTTTTGTTTTTTTGAGACAGATTATCACCCTCCGTAGAGTGCTGTAGCATCACAGCTCACAGCAACCTCCACCTCCTGGGTTTAGGCAATTCTCTTGCCTCAGCCTCCAGAGTAGCTGGGACTATAGGCGCCCACCACAACGCCTGGCTATTTTTTGTTGCAGTTTGGCCTGGGCTGGGTTCGAACCCGCCACCCTTGGTAAATGGGCTGGCACCCTACTCACTGAGCCACAGGCGCCACCCCAACACTGTATGTTTTTGATGATACTTGTTTTTCTTTCCTGTTAGCTGGAAATAAATTTACCAGTAATTGACTAAAACAAGTTAGTTTATTCCTCTCACATGGAAGTTGCAGGAGATGGTCAGTCCAGTGCTGGTATGTCGCATCCCCGAGGTCGAGCATGGCTGCTGGAACTATCGTGTCTATCTTCCACGCAGCAGATGAGAGGACACTGGAAGGACAAAGGGCCTGTCTCTGGGTGGTCCCGATACTTCTGCTTTCAGCTCACAGTCCAGATCTTTGTCACTGCAAGAAAGCTTAGGACATCTTTGCCAGCTCACTGCTGCCCTTAATAAAAGTGAATATCATATTGAAAAGTCAGAGGACTGTGGATTTGGGTAAAGTTGGCAGTCTTCTGGGCACTTTATTAGGCTGAATATTGTTCCTTACAACCTTGGTGTTTTTTGTTCTTGTTTTCCAATGTGCTGTGGAGGAACACAGCCTTGGCCTCAGCACAGGGGACCTGCATAGTGATTCATCTATTGGGACGCCTCAACATTCACATGAGAGTTTAGTTCAGCCTCCCTGGAGCCTCATTTTCTAAGTGGGAAGACTGAGGCTCAGAGAGATGAGGGAATTTGTCAGGGCTGCAGTCCATCAGCAGTGAGGCATTTGTTCAGGGTTAGGAAGGGAAGACAGCTGTCTCTGGTCCCGAGTGCCACTGTCGAAGCTGAGTGGTGCAGGGGTTTCTTGTGGAGGTCTATGCCAGACGCTGCCCAGCTAGCCCTGCTCTCCTTGTCTTGGGACCTAGCGTTAGCGAGCTCTACAGCTGGGTTGTTGAGGGACAGAGGGACACATACCACCCTTAGCAGGCACAGCCCCCCTTCCTCAAGCCTATGTGCTTGTGGGCCCTGGTGGTCTCCTCTTCCTGAACCTGCCAGTCTCATTGCCCCTCCTCCACCTCCTGGGCTTCCTTAGAGAGACCTTTCTAGACTTCCAAACAGTGACCTTTCTGTCCTTTCATGGACCCTAGACTTTCTTTACACCATTGATCACATTAATGATTGGGTTTGGGTTTTTTGGGTGTGATTATGTAATGCTTGTCTCCCACACTCAATTGTAAGTTTCCAGAAGGCAGGGACATGTCTTTATTCCCTGCCACATGCCTAGCATGTGTTTGGCACAAGAGACATACTGAATAACCGTCAGAACAAATGATTGGCTTGATGGCTGTGTTGGACTGGGTTAACTATTTCAAAAGGAAGCAACACCACCCTTCTGAGGGCTTGTGTTTAAATGGCCGCCACATAGACTGTGCTTAGGAGGACAGAACTGAGTGTCTGTCTAACCCCATCCCAGGAGTGCTTGGGAGGACAGAACTGAGATTGGCTATGTGCTGTTAGTCAGAGGCCATCCCTTGTAAATGACATTGTTCTCATAATGACCCCTTACACTACTCAGCCATTACAGCAGTTCAGGAGGGTTTTTCTGTCCACTATCCACTTGATCCTCACACGGTCCTCCAAACTGGGTGGGCAGGCTGTGTATCAGAGAAAGATGGCACAGAACTAGAAGTGATAGGGCATGTTGTGGGCCAGGTCTCGCTGGGAAGGGTCCCACCTCAGGCCTGCTCCCTAGGCAGGGACTATATGTGCTGTCCTTCCTTCCAAAAAGCTTTCCTGTCCCAGCTGTGTGCTACCCTGCGAATGAGAGGTTCTTTCTGGAGACTCATGTCAGCTCCTGCTCACTTACTGCCTGCTTTCTGCTTTGGCCTCTTCCTCTGGGCCTGTTACAGACTTTGCTATTCTTTCTTCACACCCAAGGGACACACAGGATATATGTCTTTTATCTTAGGCCCTGTTCCTAGTGGAGTAGTGGTGCCTTCTTTGTTCAGTAGATGGAAGCTACAGACGGCAGAAAGCAGCCTTTCAGTTTCCCCAACAGACCAGAAACCCCTGCTCCTGGCCAGGCACCTGGGACTTGCCTCCTGGGGACAGAGGAGCCCTTTTGAGGGTAACTAGGGTCCTGGTGCCATGGCTGCTGTGCAGGTAAGCTCCCCTGGGTGGGGCAACAGCAGGCCACCCAGGCCCCGGGAAAGATGGTCTGCAGCAGCTGCTGTGGGTAGAGCACCTTCCAGGGGTGTTGCTGAGAGGAAAGCCTGACAGGAGAGATGGTCCTTTGGAAGATTGCTAGTATCTCTAAAATTTCTGAGGAGTTGTCTCAGGAGTTCCCAGGGCGTAGATGCTCTCAGCTGAGCTGTGCTGAGGATGCACACTGCTGAGCTGCTCGGGGCAGAGTTTTGATTTAAAGACTCTGGAATACTGCGAGAGCACCCTGTTGTACAGTTGGTGCCTGTTGTTGCTCACCAGAATCCCCCGCTGTTAGAGAGTGGAAGCTACCCAGTGGCAGAGGCATCAGTGCCTGTTTTGTTTCCTTCCTGTTGAAGGTGTCCTAATAAATCACTGCGATAGGAGGTTCCATTTTTCAGTGTTCTTATGTGCTAGGTAGGCCTTCTCTTGCTCCTATCCTGTGAGACGGGCACGATCACCACCCACCCCCCATGTACAAATGAGGAAACTGAGACTCAGAGGTCACACAGGTACAAAGTGGTGAAGTTGAGCTTAGTCTTCTCTGGAGCCTGTGTTCTTATTTTTTTAAGACAAAATCTCATTCTTTTGTCCCAGGCTAGAGTTCTGTGGCATCAGCCTAGCTCACAGCAATCTCAAACTCCTAGGCTCAAGTGATCCTCTTGCCCCAGCCTCCCGAGTAGCTGGGATTATAGACATTGCCACAGCACCCAGAGAGTTTTTCTATTCTTTTTATTGTTGTTGTTAAATCATGGCTGTGTACATTACTGCTGGTTTTATATACAATGTGCTGGTTTTATATACAATTTGAAATATTTTCATCAAACTGGTTAACATAGCCCTCACTGCATTTTCTTAGTTATTGAGTTAAGACATTTATATTCTACATTTAGTAAATTTCACATGTACTCTTGTAAGATGCACAATAGGTGTGGTCCCACCAATCACCCTCCCTCCACCCATTGTCTCCCCCTTCCTTCTCCCCTTTCCCCATATTCTTGGGCTATATGGGTTTTAGCTTTCAAGCTATAAATTGGTTTCATAGTAGGGCTAACTACATTGAATACTTTTTCTTCCATTCTTGAGATACTTTGCTAAGAGGAATATGTTCCACCTCCATCCATGTAAACATGAAAAAGGTAGTCTCCATCTTTCTTTAAGGCTTCATAATATTCCATGGTGTACATATACCACAATTTATTAATCCATTCATGAGTTGATGAGCACTTGGGCTTCTTCTATGATTTAGCAATTATGAATTGGGCTGCAGTAAACATTCTGGTACAAATATTTTTAGATTCCTAAGTGTTCTCCAAACAGCTTTCCAAAAGGAACATATTAGTTTGCATTCCCACCAGCAGTGTAGAAGTGGTCCCTTTTCTACGCATCAATGTCAACATCTCTGGTTTTGGGATTTTCTGATGTGGGCTAATCTTACTGGAGTTAGATCAGAATCTCAAAGTAATTTTGATTTGCATTTCTCTGATGATTAAGGATGATGAGCGTTTTCTGTAGGCCATGCACCTGTTTCTTCAGAGAAGTTTCTCTTCAAGTCCCTTGCCCACCCTGAGATGGGATCACTTGTTCTTTTCTTGCTAATACGTTTGTGTCCTCGTCTTTAATGTCGGGCTCACAAAAGTGAAAAAAGAGAAAAATGAATGGGAGGTAA
>CAUYPK010037889.1:0-18220 GCA_963574355.1 Loris lydekkerianus | reverse complement strand
TTTTTTTTTTTTTGTAGAGACAGAGTCTCACTTTACCACCCTTGGTAGAGTGCCATGATGTCACAGGACTCACAGCAACCTCCAGCTCTTGGGCTTCTGCGATTCTCCTGCCTCAGCCTCCTGAGCAGCTGGGACTACAGGTGCCTGCCACAATGCCTGGCTATTTTTTTCTTCTTCTATATCAGTTCTGTTTTTTAAATTTTTTTTATTTCTTTTTTTAGCATGTTCATGCTTTTCCTTAATATTTTTAAACATATGGAACACATTTTTATAAGCTGTTTTAATATCCTTATCTTCTAGTTTTACCATTTCTGTCATTTCTGGATCTCCTTCTATTGATTGATTTTTCTGTTTGTTATGGGTCATCTTTTTCTGCTTCTTTATAAGCCTGTAAGTCTTATAAAGTATGTTTTTTATTTTTTGGTAATATCCACATAACATAAATTCACTATTTTAGCAATTTTAGAATAATTCAGTGACATTCAGTACATTCATAATCTTATGTAACCACCACTAACATATAGTTCCAGAATATCTCATTACTCCCCCAATAAAACTACTTTTTAAGCTACCACTCTCTATCCCACCCCTACCTTCAACCCTAGCCTTTGGCAATAACTAATATTTCTGTCTCTGTGGATGTATCTATTCTGGATGTTACATATAAACAGAATCATACAATATGTGGCCTTTGTTTCTGACTTTTGCTTAACATGTTTATTTATTTATTTATTTATTTATTTATTTCTTGAGACAGTGTCTCACTTTCTTGCCTCTGGTAGAGTGCAATGGTCATAGTTGACAGCAACCTTAAACCCTTGGGCCTAAGCAATTCTCTGGCCTTAGCCTCTGGAGTAGCTGGGACTATAGGTACCCACCACAATGCCTGGATGGGTTTTTTTTTTTAGAGACAGGGGTCTCACTCTTGCTTAGGCTGATCTTGGACTCATAAGCTCAAGTGGTCCATACACCTTGACTTCCCAGGGTGCTGGGATTACAGGAATGAGCCACTGTACCCGACCAGCATGATTTTTAAATTCAATCATGTCTTATGGGAGTTAGATGATATCTCAAAGTGGTTTTGATTTGCATTTCTCTGATGATTAAAGATGATGAGCATTTTTTCATGTGTCTGTAGGCCATGCGCCTATCTTCTTCAGAGAAGCTTCCATTCAAGTCCCTTGCCCACAATGAAATGGGATTACTTGTTATTTTCTTATTAATAAGTTAAGTTCTCTGTGGATTCTGGTTATCAAACCTTTGTCAGAAGCATAATCTACAAATATCCTCTTCCATTCTGAGGGCTGTCTGCTTGCTTTACTTACTGTGGTCTTGGCTGAACAGAAGCTTTTTATTTTGATCAGATCCCAGTAATATATTTTTGGTCTTGCTTCAATTGCCTGGAGGCTTTACCTCTTTTACATTTACATGGATAGAGCTGGAACATATCCTTCTTAATAAAGTATCTCAAGAATGGAAGAAAAAATATCCCATGTACTAAGTACTATTATGAAACCAATGTACAATCACTCACACTTTCATATGAAGAATGGATCACAACACTGGGCCAAGGTGAAAGAGGGAGGAGGGGGGTTGAAAAGGGAGGGGGAAGGTCAGATTGAGGGAAGGTGAATGGTGGGATCACACCATAATGCAAGGGTACATGTCAGATCTATTAGTATAGAGCATAAATGTCTTAACTAAATAAATGAGATGAGGTATATACTAACCAGTGTGATGTAAACACTCCTAATTCTATATGAAATCAGCACATTGTACCCCATAAATGCGTTAATGTATACATGATCTATGTGTTTATGATTTAATAAAAAAAAAGATGAAGGTTAAAAAAATAAATTCAATCATGTATCAGTACTTTAGCCATATTTACTGATGAATAATATTCCATTATATGGCTGTACCTCACTTTGTTTATCCTTTCATCTGTTGATGGACATAGGTTGTTTCTACCTTTTGGTTGTTTTGAAAACTATGAACATTCATACATAAGTTTTTATTTGAATTCCTCATTTTTAATTCTTTGGGAATATAACTAGGAGTGAAATTGCTGAGTCATATGGTAATTACATGTTTAATTCTTTGAGGAAGTGTCAAACTATTTTCCATAGTATCTATACCTTTTGTATTCCTGCCTGCAATGTATGAGGGTCCTAATTTAGTGGGTGTTGAGTCATGGTTTTGATTTCTGTTTTCCTAGTGAATAATGATGGTGAGCATTATTTCATGTGCTTGTTGGCCAGCTGTATATTTTCTTTGGGAAATTGCTAAGTCTTTTGCTGATTTTAAGCTTGCCTTATCTTTTTATTGTTGAGTTGTGAGAGTTCTTTATCTATGATAGTGTGTAATAGCCCCTTATTGGATGTGATTTGCCTGTATTTTCTCCATTCTGTGGGTTTTCTTTTCACTTCGTCTTCTTCTTTTTCTTCTTTTTTTTTTTTTTTTTATATTTTTCCTTTTACTCTTTTTCGTTCTATTTTTTTTTTTTTTTTCAGTTCTTGGCCAGGGCTGGGTTTGAACCCACCACCTCTGGCATATGGGGCTGGTGCCCTACTCCTTTGAGCCACAGGCACCGCCCTCTTTTCACTTCTTGATAGTGTTCTTTGATACACAAGAATTTTCAGTTTTGTGATATCCAATGTATATATTTTTTCTTTTGTTATTTGTACAGTTGGTGCCATATCTATGAAACTATTGCCAAATCTAAGGCCAAAAATTTACCCTGATGTTTTCTTCTGAGTTCTATAGTTCCAATTCTTTTATTTAGGACTTTGATCTATTTTGAGTTAATTTTTAAAATATGATATGAGGTAAGGATTTTTTGCATGTGGATACCCTGTTCTTTCAGTACTTTGTGTTGAGGAGACTATTTTTTCCTCATTGGATGGTTTTGAACTTTTGTTCAAAGTCAGTCAACCATAAATGGATGGGTTTATTTATAGACTTTTATTTGTGTTTACTCGATTCATATGTCTATCCTATGTCAGTACCATACTGTTTTGATTACTATAACTTTGTGATAAATTTTGATATTAGAAAGTGTGAATCTTTCAGCTTAGTTTTTATTTTCAAGATTGTTTGGGTTATTAGGCATTCCTTGCAATTTCATAGGAATTTTAAGATCAGCTCTTTCATTTCTTAAAAAAAAGCCTTTGCATTTTAATAGGGATTGCATTAAATCTATAAATTCATTTGGTGAGTATTGTCATCCTAACAATATTAAGTAAGTTATACAATCTTAGAAAGTGTATGTTTCTACATTATATTTAGCTCCCTAAATTCTTTCAGTAATGTTTTGTAAGGTTTATAATTTTTTACTGGATAATGAGCTTTATGAATTTGGTGATGTTGGTTGACAGATTTTATTTTACATAATAATATGTAAATAATATTGTGATGTGTTTGACACATAGTTATTTGGAATCAGTTACTGAGGCATTCAGGCCCATTACTTGCTGAGACTCTTCAGATGACTTTCCTCAGTCTATACATTATGAAGTCTTTTTCAGTGTGGTTCGTGGGTACAAGAAATATTTTTAGCTCTCTGTGAGCTTCATACATTTTTCAACCTCTTACTTTTTAGTGGTTGTTCTAAACTAGGGTAATTTCCTTTAACTTGTGCACAAATATCAGTTCAGTAAAAGACTGGACAGGACACCTCTGCAGATCTCTGAGGTGGTTTTTTGTGTAGCTGGCTTCTTTTTAGTACTCTTCCCTCTTAATTATAGCCTTCTTGGTCTCTCTAATAGTCAATATTTGTTTCTTCAACTCAGCTGGAACTCTAGGTTCTGTTTGGGACTCTTCTTGTCTGTCATGTGCTTTGAAGACTCCAGGAGTAACTGTAGGCTGACCTCATTTGTTTCACATTTCTGTGAGATCACAATCTTATGTTGCCTATTGTTCAATTTCTAAAAATTAGTTTTGTATATTTTGGCTGGTGTTCTAGTTACTTTAGGCAGTGGTCTCTAACCTTTTTGGCATCAGGGACAGCTTTCTTTCTTTCTTTTTTTTTTTAGAGACAGAGTCTTACTTTGTCACCCTCAGTAGAGTGCAGTGGCATCACAGCTCACAGAACCTCCAGGTCTTGGGCTTAGGTGATTCTCTTGCCTCAGCCTCCCGAGTAGCTAGGACTACAGGTACCCGCCACACCACCTGGCTGTTTTTGTTTTTGTTGTTGTTGCAGTTTAGCTGGGGCCAGGTTTGAGCCCCCCACACTTGGTGTATGGGGCCAGTGCCCTACTCACTGAGCCACAGGTGCTGCCAGGGACAACTTTCATAGAAGATAGTTTTCCACAGATCTGATTGGAGGGGGGAGGGGAGTGGGAATGGTTTTGATATGAGTCTGCAAGGAATTGGTTTATTATAGTCTCTGTGTAGTCAAACCTCTCTGCTAATGATAATCTTTTATTTGCATCCACTCCCCAGTGCTAGGATTACTGCTTCAGCTCCACCTCAGATCATCAGGAATTAGATTCTCTTTAGGAGTATACAACCTAGATCCCTTGCACATGTAGTTTACAGTAGGATTTGTGCTCCTACGAGAGACTAATGCTGCTGATAATCTAACAGGAGGTAGAACTCAGGCAGTGATGCCAGTAATGGGGAGTGGCTGTAAATACAGATGATGCTTCGTTCTTGCCATTGCTCAACTCCTACTATGTGGCCCAGTTCCTAACAGGCCACAGACTGGTACCAGTCTGCCTTCCAGGGGGTGGGAACTGCAGATATCAGGCATGAAGGTAAATCCAGTTCTTGTTACTTCATTGTTGTCAGATGTAGAAGTTGTGAATCATCATTGTATCAAAGAATAGCCAAATTGAATTTTCACTGATAGAAAATGCAGAAGAGAACATTTTAATTCTTATATAGTACCAAGTTGAATTTAAGCACCCACTTTCTTAAAAGATTGTTTTAGATAAAGAAAAGGTTTATTTAGCTCACAGTTCTGCAGAGTATACACAAGAAGATGGTGCCAGGATTTGTTTCTAGTGAGGGCATCTGGTTGCTTCCACTCATAGTGAAAGGCAAATGGGGGTTAGGAGGGGCTCAGCATGTACAAAGATCACATGGTGAGAAAGAAACAAGAGAATGAGGAAGGAGGTGCCAGGCTCTTTTAAACAACCAGCTCTCATGGGAACTGATGGTGTGAAAAGTCACTCACCAGCTGCCACTAATCTAATTTATAGGGAATCCACCCTCATGACCCAAATACCTCTCACTTATCTTTACCTCCAACATTGGAGATAAAATTTCAATATGAGATTTAGAGGGTTAAATATCTAAACCATAGCAAAGTTTTATCTCAGAAGTTGCATACATCCTTAATGGTAGTTAGTTATTAATGATAATATTTTTATTATGCCATTCAGGTAAATCCTAGCTTAATGACACAGCAAATGTCCAAAATGTAGAGAATTTTAAAAAAATTTAACATTAAAGGCATATCATCTTAATGGATTAGATGAAAGGTCTTTCTGGCAGATGGCAGGGGAGATAGGACTTTAAAGTCTCTGTGTTTAAATTTCTTCATGTCTAGGTGAAAATAATAATATTGTTGTTGTAAGTATTAAGGGAACTGCTGTATGTAATGTGTTTAGAACAGTGCCAGGCATAAACTGAGTGTTGTAATTGTGAACCATTATTGTTATCTTAATCTTGATGTTTTTATTATGGGAGGAGACATTGAGGGGATTAGATCAAGGAATTTAAAAACATAAAAATTTTTTTATCTAATTTAATTATCAAATTATGTCTGGATAATTTTTAATATCCTTGGCATGACAAGTTGAAGCCTGAACCCACAGTTTGGCCTAAGAATGTGGAGCTCAATGTAGAACTTTGGTTTTGTGAAACTTTTCTGTCAGCTAGCAAACTTTTTTTCTTTTATATCTGCAATGTCACCACTGGGAGCATCAATACAGAAAACTGCAAAGAAATTAAACTAATATTTTTGCTGGCTTAGAAATGAAAAGACCTAAATCATTATTATCACATTTTAAATAGAAGATCAAATTGCTGATATTATTAAACTCTAAAAGTAATATTGCAGTTAAACTTTGGAAAAACTTTGTACACAGTAAATGTATTCCTGGAAGGTTGCACATTCCTTTAATTTTGGCTGGTTAAATTCACTTCCAAAGTTGGTATGGAGGAACTCACTACTAAAAAGAGCCTGACATATGCAAATAATGTAATCTAATGGCTTGTACCCTCATATTAATCTGAAATTAAGAAAAAGAAGATAAAGAGTTACTTAATAATACATTGCCTAGCACAGTAGTGGGTGCTCAATTAATGTTTCTAGCTAACTAATTTTTAAGTTTTCTTATGGCAGTGTATGTGTGTGTGTGTGTAGACTGTTCTTGATTTGGAAATAAAATACCATACTTTTAAAGAATAGAGTTAGTAGACTAATTGTGGGTAATATAAATATTAGCCATCTTTTACTAATTATTCATCGCTGATGCTGAAGAAGAAAACAACCTACTGCATTGATCACAGTTTTCAAAACAAAATCTGTTGAACAAACTTTTCGATTTGAATGGTACAGAGCATTGGGAATGTCTATGAGAAATTATTTGTACTGTGTTAAGTTCAATAATATTTTTAGTTCAACAGAATTTAAATGTAGCTGTATAACTGATTCTGAAGTCATCTTGATTTTCTGTTTTATTAATAATTGGAGTTATTAAAATAGTCACACTATTAATTAAAATTCTCAAAATGTTTTACTTTGCTAAATTCCGTAGGACTGGTTTGTTTTGGGAGTTTTTTGTGAATCAGAAGCTTACTTTACAGTTCAAAGAATTGCTTAAGTATTTGTTTGTGAAGTCATGATTTATATTGTCATTTTTATAACTAACACCACAAAAGAACCATGCTACTATAGTTAGCAGCAGAATTTAAAAATGGTTCCTTCTAATGTATAAAGTTATTTCATATGAGTGGAGAGAGATGTTGTTTCAATGATACATTTTTATTACTAGCTTCTGTTTTCATTAGATTAATGAAAATCTTGTTGTTGGGCCTGTGAACAAAAGTAATGTGACCTTTGATGTGACCCACCTGTTGTGCTTTCATAATTGATAATAGTCCCCTCATGTGAGGGTGATCTGGAGAACAGCAGTGTGCCAGCAAAATGGAAAATAACGTTTGTAAATTTAGAAATTTTTTTAAGTTGTAAGGAATTTTTATAAGTTGAAACGTTTGTAAGTTGTAGAAATCTAAATCAGGTCCTAGACTAAGGCAATAAAAACTAGCCACATTTTTTGAGAAAAATATATATTAACAGATGCCTATTCAAAATTCCTTATTCAGGGAGAATTGTTGATTGGTTGTATGTTTGTCTATCAGGCTGCTGATAAAATTAATGACTCCCTATGCTAGTGTCTGTTAATTTCTGTAGCTAGAAAAGCATTCTAACCAATACTTGGATTTTAGGTATTTCCAACTGTTGCATTTACGGAACAGTAAATTATTTGTTTAACATGTAAGCTGAATTATTTGAAGAATGATTGGTACTTTAAAAAAGAAAGAAAATAATAAATAGTTTGCTGATATGATTCTTGGGATATAGGTATAAATAAAATTTTTGCTTGTTAAACCATGTCTACTGTGGATATACTGAAGTTACCTGCCAGCTAAAAAATTATATCAATATTACAGATAAATTTAAAGACATAATCATTTGATGTCTTCCAGTGAAAATATATTTTATCTCACAAATATCAAGATATTTTCACCAGCTTGCAAAATGTTCTTTAGTGTATCTATTCTTAGAAAAATCCTAGCATTCTGGAAGGCCAAGATGGGTGGATTGCTCGAGCTCACAAGTTTTAGACCAGCTTGAGCAAATGTGAGACCCCCCCCTCCCATTTCTACTAAAAAGTGAAAAACTAAAGCAAGAGGATCGCTTGAGCCTGAGTTTGAGGTTGCTGTGAGCTATGATGCCACAGCACTCTACCCAGGGCAACTGGTTGAGACTCTGTCTCAAAAAACAAAAAAACCAAAAAAAAGAAAAAAAAAAAAAACAAGAAAAAGAAAAATCTTAGTGATGATATATATATTCAGTTAGCAAACTTTAGTGTTTCAAAACCAAAGAATTAATAATGTACTACTGCCCTCCAATGTTCATGTCAAATTTGATCATTATGTAGTATGAAGTCATTGTATTGTAAAAATGTTGACTGGTCTCTGTTTGTGGATTAGGTTAAAGATAGTCCCTACCTAGTCAATGCTCACCTTAAAGCTTCTACAGAAACATTTCTTTGTCAGTTACATGGACATGAGTGCCAGGGCTATAGCTTGGTAGATAAAGGTTCCATTGATAGGACTTTTGTAGGAGAAAAGGAGATGGTTATTAAGGTGCCAGCTGAAAGTTTGTTAATGTCTGATGCTTAACTCTTAGAACTGCTGTTGCTAGCACCAATGCAGTCCCTTTTGTCTTGGGGTGGTAGGGATGTGAGGGTCAGGAAGACAAGTTGTTCAATATATATTTTCTTGTAGAGACTAAATGTTATAATTTGGTGCTCAGCTATGCTGTCAGTAGATTGGTAAAGAATTCTAATCATTATTGGTAACATTGTTCCTATGGGAAACTACATTCCAAATTCTAAGAACTTTGGGAACTAAATCAATTTGTGTGTTGGGGACTTCTGGTATTTCCAAAGATTATAGAACTGCATTGTTTTAAAGTTGGAAGGACCTTGGGAGTCATCTATTTCAAGTTCATTTTGTGGATAACACAAAATTCTAAGAAAAATATGTCCAAAAACCTCATAAAGAATGAACATAAATACATTCAGAAAAGAAATCAGAGAATTGCTGCATTGAAATATTAAGCAATAATAATGATAATAATAATAATGCAAAGAAAGTAACATTCACATTGTTAAATAAGAGTATGTCTATTATAGAATGCTTTGACTCTGAGATTCAGTATGGAGTCATCAGTTAACTGATGACTAAAAAATAACTAAAACTAAAAAAAAGAAAAATGTAGGTCCAATTTGGCAGGAAAAACTATGATTCCTGTAAGATTGAGTATTAAAACAAATCAATGTTATCTATAGCTTTATTCTTTTAGGTTCTAAGACTCTTGGTTTTTAAAATTTTCATAGTTCTGTAAATTATATGGGCCTGATAATTCATTATTAGAAAAATTCCAGGTTTTTGTGTATGAGGATTTCTATGACACTAACCAGTATTAGATTGATAGATTAAAAGGTGAATAAGACTTTGTTTATTTTGTTGGACTTGTCACTTATGCTGTTTCTTGTCTCTAAAAAGTGTTAGAAATGTGTTATGGTGGACAACTCATTGCTTTAAATGGGTAGTTATTGATCCTGAATTGATGCACTTTAAGTTCCAAATTATGTATTTCCCTGAAATTTTATGTGCTTTTGATTCATAGAAGGGTATGTTATGTTAAGGTGGACAGTATAGGAACGTGTGCTCTTTTACTACATGAACATAGATATAGTGTTATTGGTTTTAAAAAACTGATTATCCAAATTATCTTTGCTTGGAACTATGCATTTTATTTATTTTTGTATAATTTTTTTCCTCAATATCTTATCGGTTATAAAAAAAAAAAAGCTGTTTTGGGGAAGCATGTTTATTTTAAAAATGACATTTAAACTAATTTATTGTCACCAAATGATGTAATATGATTATTCTTGTGTATGAAGAGTTTCTTTTTAGTTTTTAGGATTTTTAGGATTTTTCTTGATATATCTTTCTCCTGTTCAAATGTGTGCCCTAATAAGACAAAATTAAAAGTTAGAGATATTACTCTTATGCTGAAGACAAAATTTCATGAGGTGTACTACCATCTTTAAAGTTTTCTCACTTTAAACATAAACATTTAACTTAGGTTGAAAAATGTAGTGACTCAAGAATGACAGAAGGGATCTATATAACCAAAAACTTTTCTACCTCCTTAATATTTTGAAATTAAAAGAAAAAGAAAAATGTAGCAACCATTTGCTGCTTCTGACAGGGAGCAGTTAATACATGTGTTTTAAGCATGTTTTTCATCTTTGACTTCTTCAGAATTCAAATTTCAGAATATGTCATCTCAGATCTTGAGATGCAAGGTTTTTTGGCTGTAATCTTTTTTACTGAGCTTCCTAATAATTCTCTCTATTACTTGGTTTATAGGAGTTATACACTTTTTCAGCCACCATAGTCACCAATCATCTACCCAGTCTCACGGACTAAATTATGCCAAAAATATTAAAAATATATTTAAAATATTATGTTTCCATTGCAAGGTACTAATATTATATACTTTTGATTTATAATGAACATTTTTATGATTTTTTTGCTGAATGAATATAATTAGTATGCTAAGTATTATGTTTTAAACATATGCCAATCTGTAATTTTGTGTCTAAGTATTTTTTTGATGACACAGAGCATCAATATTAAATGAAATTTTAATTTAGTGATTTCATTTTCTTGAAAATATTTCTATCAGAAATTCATATTATACTTATATTATGCTGAACATGATCAAATACTCTCTTTCCCTTCTTGCTTCTTTATTGCAGCAATCACCAGAACATTCAAAAGTTTAATTTAAGCTGAAATGTTTCTCCATAGAATAAACAGAATATCTCACCTGTGAAGGGTGATTACTCTTTGTAAATTTGTTTTAAGACCTTTGCAATTCATATTTCATAGCTTTGCATGTGCAGTGCTTGAAGACACTGGCATATCATATTTCAAAAGATATTTAGTGTGTATATATATACACACTATATATATATACTTTATATATATATACTTTTTATACTTTATATATATATAGTTTATATATATATACTTTTTTAATATACACACTATATATATATATATATACACATATATACTTTATATATATATATATATATATATATATACTTTTTTTTTTTGAGGCAGAGTCTTACTGTGTCACCCTTAGTAGAGTGTCATGGCATCACAGCTCACAGCAACCTCGAACTCTTGGGCTCAAGCGATTTTCTTGCCTCAGCCTCCCAGGTAGCTGGGACTACAGGCTTCCCCACAATGGCCGGCTATTTTTTTTGTTGCAGTTGTCATTGTTTAGCCAGCCTGGGCTGGGTTCAATCTCATGAGTCTGGATGTATGTGGCTGGCGCCCTACCCACTGAGCTACCGGAGCCACCATATATTTAGTATATTTTTGAACTTTGCCATTATATCATTGAGACCAGAAGTTGATATTGAGATTACATTTTATTTTGACCTTATGTATTAAGATATATTATGTGTAGTTCTGTTTTTATAAAACATTTTCTTTCACTTACTGCAGAATATATGTTGTTTTTTAAAAAAGATTTTGAATTATGACATAGCAGACATGTTCTCCATAGGATTCAATAGTTGAGATTTGCTAAGGAGATTATAGGAATCCCAAATTTTCTTTTATTATTAAGTGAACTAAATTACTATTAGATGCAATTGCACAGTAAGCACAAGGTTTAAACATTTGTTACAGAATCAAATACATTTTTGTGATTTTGGAGAATTGGATTTGGAGACTAGTGCATATGAGATTAAAATCATAGGATTATGAACCAGTTAGCTGGCTTTGTCTTATTTCTTAGATTGTATGATGGATTAAAAACCTAAGGAGTCTGGATAGACAGTTTTATGAATAGAGTAGTGTTAGCAGAGAGAGTTTTTGGGAATTCTATGACTAGTTACTTTTTAAAAGAAATGACTTTGGGGCGGTGCCTGTGGCTCAAGGAATAGAGTGCTGACCCCATATACCAGAGGTGGTGGGTTCAAACCCCGCCCCGGCCAAAAATTGCAACAACAACAAAAAAAATGAATTTGAAGTATATAGGGAAATATCTTGTTTCCTTGGAATGAAAAAGTAAAATGCTAATAAAGCCTGGACAATAAACAAAACATATCAAAAGTGGGTAAATAGGAAGAAAATAATAACAACAAAATCTCCACTTGCTCAAAGTGGAGATTATTTCCATTTTTCTTCCTATTTAAGGCAAAGACAGTAAAGGTTAACACTTATTACCTAGAGTAGGCAGTATTATTTTAAGAGGTTTTGTTTTGATTTGTATGTGACCAAAATATCAGAAGAAATATTGGATAAGGAAAAATATTAAAAACAAAAAAGAGTAGAATCTTGACCTTAGGCAAAGTGATGTAAGCCAAATTGGAAAACCAGGTTTTGTTAGTGTATCTTTTGGAAGAAACTGGATTAGAAGAAATAAAAAAAATCATTAGAGAACATGAGTGAATTTACATCAATATAAACTAAAAATATTGTAACTTTTTAGTTTGGAAAAACTAAGGCTTAGTGTAAATACAAAAGGTATACTTAATGCAAAATTGGTTTGGTTACAATATGTTACCTCCATAGTCTTCTGTGGTTTATGTAGAAGCTTTGCAGCACAGCTTCGAGTATGGGTTTTTAAGTCTGAAGATCTAGATTTATATTCAGACTACAACATTCAACAGTTTCAGTAAGACCTTAGACATCAGGTTTTCTCATTTTAAAAAGAGAAATCTAATATTTTCCCATAGCGTTGATATGGATATTAAATAAGGTTAAATTCATTATAACATGGTAGAACTCAGTCAGTTCAGGCTGAATTAAAATATATGCCTATTTCTTATCTTTAAATTATGACACTTTTTATATTATGTATGTACACTAGTTCCTATATGGGTTCAGTGCTAGTTTTATTTTGATTATTTATTTTCAAATGGGGGTATAGTGGACAGATGTTTTCTGAAAAACATTATTGGATAGTTTGTGTAGAGGAATTTGGGAGAGCCATAGAAAAGAATCCTTAATGAAAACTACAAAAAACTCTATTCTCAGAAATATGAAATCTGAAAGAAATTGACCAGTATTTGGAAGCATGCCACCTTCCTAGACTTAGCCAAAAAAAATTGGAAATGCTGAACATAACTATATCAAGTACTGAATTAGCATCAACTATACGAAATCTCCCCCGAAAAGAAGAGTCCAGGACCAGATTGTTTCACATCAGAATTCTACCAAACCTTTAAAGAGGAAACTAGTATCTATATTACTTAACCTTTTCAAAAACATAGAAAAAGAAGGAATACTTCCCAAGACATTCTATGAAGCAAATATCACCCTGATCCCCAAACCAGGAAAAGACCCAACAAGAAAAGAAAATTATAGACCAGTATCCTTAATGAATATAGATACAAAAATTTTCAATACGAGTCTAGCAAACACAATCCAGCAATGCATCAAATAAATTATACACCATGACCAAATGGGTTTTATCCCTAGGTCTCAAGGTCGGTTTAATATATGTAAATCTATAAATATAATACACCACATAAACAAAATAAAAAACAAAGACCATATGATTCTCTCAATAGATGCAGAAAAAGCTTTTGACAATATCCAGCATCTTTTCATGATGAGAACACTTAAGAAAATAAGTATAGAAGGGACTTTTCTTAAACTGATAGAGGCTATCTTCAGAGCAAACCCACAGCCAATATCATATTGAATGGAGAAAAATTGAAAACATTTTCACTCAGATAAGGAACCAGGCAAGGATGCCCATTGTCTCCACTACTTTTTAACATTGTAATGGAAGTCTTAGCCATCACAATCAGGCAAAAGAAGGTGATCAAAGGTATCCAAATAGGGTCAGAGGAGATCAAACTTTCACTCTGCAGATGACATGATTTTATACTTGGAAAATCCCAGGGACTCAACTACAAAACTCTTAGAAGTGACCAAGGAATACAGCATCATCTCAGGATACAAAATCAATAGTCACAAATCAGTATTTTTATATACCAATAACAGTCAAGCTGAAAAAAACAATCAAGGACTCTATTCCTTTTATAGTAGTGCCAAAGAAAATATTTGGGAATTTACCTAACAAAGGATATGAAAGATCTCTATAAAGAGAATTATGAAACTCTGAGAAAAGAAATAGCTCAAGATGTTAACATATGGAAAAACCTACCATGCTCATGGCTGGGAAGAATCGACATTGTTAAAATGTCCATATTACCCAAAGCAATATACAAATTTAATGTAATCCTCATCAAAGGACCACTGTCATACTTTAAAAATTTGGAAAAAACAGTACTTCATTTTATATGGAACCATAAAAAACCTCGAATACCCAAGACATTACTCAGAAATAAAAACAAATCAGGAGAAATCACACTACCAGACTTCAATCAATACCATAAATCTATAGTGATCAACACAGCATGGTACTGGCACAAAAACAGAGAGGTAGATGTATGGAACAGAATTGAGAACCAAGAGATGAACCCAGACACTTATTGTCATTTGATCTTTGATAAGCCTATCAAAAATATAAATTGGGGGAAAGAATCCCTAATTTAACAAATGGTGCTAGAAGAACTGGCTGGCTGGAGAACTGGAAGACTGAATCTGGACCTACATCTTTCACCATTAACAAAAATTGACTCTCACTGGAGAAAATATTTAAACTTAAGACATGAAACTGTAAGGGTTCTTGGAGAGAGTGCAAGAGAAACACTTGAAGAAATTGGCCTGGGAGAATACTTTATGAGGAGGACCTCCCAGGCAATTGAAGCAACACCAAAAATATATTACTGGGATCTGATCAAACTAAAAAGCTTCTGCACAGCCAAGGACACAGTAAGTAAAGCAAGCAGACAGCCCTCAGAATGGGAGAGGGTATTTGCAGGCTATGTTTCTGACAAAGGTTTGATAACCAGAATTCACAGAGAACTCAAACATATTAATAAGAAAAAGAACAAGTAATCCCATTTCATTGTGGGCAAGAGACTTGAGCAGGAGCTTCTCTACAGAAGATAGGTGAATGGCCTACAGACACATGAAAAAATGCTCAACTTTAATCATCAGAGAAATAACAATCAAAACTACTTTGAGATATCATCTAACTCCAGTAAGAGTGGCTCACGTAACAAAATCCTAAAACTACAGATGTGGGTGTGGATGTGGAGACAAGGGAACACTTCTGCACTGCTGGTTGGAATGCAAGCTAATACGTCCCTTTTGGAAAGAAGATGGAGAACACTCAGTGATCTAAAAGTAGACCTGCTGTTCGATCCTGCAATTCCTCTACTAGGAGTATATCCAAAAGACCAAAAATCACTTTATAACAAAGACATTTGCATCAGATTGTTCATTGCAGCTCAATTCATAATTGCCAAGTCATGGGAGAAGCCCAAGTGCCCATTGACCCATGAAAGGAATAATAAATTGTGGTACATGTATACTATGGGATATTATGCAGCCTTAAAAAAAGATGGAGACTTTACCTCTTTTATGTTTACATAGATGGAGCTGGAACATATCCTACTTAGTAAAGTATCTCAAGAATGGAGGAAAAATTATCCAATGTACTCAGTACTATTATGAAACCAATTTATAACCACTCACACTTTTATATGAAGAATAGATCACAACTATGGCCCAGGATGAAGGAGAGGGGGATGGGAGGGGGAAGGTCAGATGGAGGGAGGGTGAATGGTGGTATCACACTTATGGTGCATATTGCAAGGGTACATGTCGGATCTATTAAGCATAGAGTATAAATGTCTTAAGACAATAATTAAGTAAATGTAGTGAGGGATATATTAACCAGTATGATGTAAGCATTCCAAATTATGTATGAAATCAGCACATTGTACCCCAAAATGCATTAATGTATATATGATCCACCTCTTTATGATTTAATAAAAAAATTAAATAAAAAAATTAAAAAAAACCATTTTCTCCCTATATCTCTGCTTAATTTTTGGCATTAGAGGTTTGGTGTGGTTTACAATAAGCACCTAAGTCAGCCTATCTGTGTTGTGATCTGGTCATCTTTGCTTCCTTTCCTTCAGCACCTCAGGCAGTATTTAAGGAGATTAGATTATAGACAAGATGATCCATCTGCATGTTTCTTTCTTATTCAGCTCTATTTTTACCTGCGGCTCCTCATTGTAGAACTGGGATACTTCATGGGAATATTTTTTTACTAGTTCTATTATCTCGAAATCTTATCACTTTAATTAATCAGGGGATCATTTGGTGTTCTTTCAGACAGTGATACTATTTTTTTAGAGACAGAGTTTCACTGTGTCACCCTTGGTAGAGTGCTATGGCATCACAGCTCACAGAAACGTCGGCCGCCCCCAGACAGTGATCCTTTTAAAGAAATTTACTCTTGCTTGAAGTCTGAGGAGGTTATCAGTAGGTGCTATTCTTCCTTATCTTGGTTTAGTATCAATGTATTCAGCAGATATTCTTAATACTGTGGTTTGAGCTTGTAGGTGTTTCTTTGTTTCATTGAAGATTCCCCCTAATTCCCATTTTTCATTCTTTTTGAAAGAATGTTGTTTTCACAGGAGAAGAGTAGAGAAAAGAAATTACTTTTACTCCTTATCTTTAACCATAATTCTGAATTGTCACTTTTAAAAAGTATTTATAAATGCATTCTCCACTCCTTTTAAGCCAAGCATTTGCTAACATTATTATCTACCACAGGGATCCTCAAACTGTGGCCCGTGGGCCACAAGAGGCGGTGTGATTGTATTTGTTTCCATTTTGTTTTTTTACTTCAAATAAGATATGTGTAGTGTGCATAGGAATTTGTTCATAGTTGTTTTTTTTTTTAAACTATAGTCTGGCCCTCCAAAGGTCTGAGGGACAGTGAATTGGCCCCCTGTTTAAAAAGTTTGGGATGCCTGATCTACCATGTGTTAATTTTGGTTTAATGAGCTTTTTGTAAGTATTATCTTCTTAATTTATAAAAGTTCTATATGTTTTCAGTATTATTTAAAAGTAAAAGATCTGGGCCTGACCTGGTCACTTACACCTGTAATCCTAGCACTCTTGGAGGGCCAGGCCCGTGGATTACTTGAGCTCAGGAGTTTGAGACTAGCCTGAACAAGCATGAGATCCGTGTCTACTAAAAAGAGAAAAACTAGCTGGGCATTGCAGTGGGTGTCTGTAGTCCCAGTTACTTGGGAGGCTGAGGCAAGAAGATTGCTTGAGCGCAGGAATTTAAGGTTCTGTGAGCTATGAGGCCATATCACTCTAGTCTGGGGTCACAGAGTGAGACTCTGTCTCAAAAACAAGAAAACAAACAAAAATCTGAGATTTAGAGAGGTTAATTGCCCGAGAGCACATAATTGTAGAGCTAGAATTAAAACCGAGATCTATCTGACTCCAAAGCTCTGTATTTTTTTTTGCCTGTGACTCATCTAGTCCCTGTTTGTATTATCACAAATTTTGAATAAATATAATTTTATACAACAGTTCATAGTTAGATTTTCCATTGCCACCTTTTTGCTAATTCACATTTAATAAATGTTTCTATACATTTAATTCATCTACATGTATAAAAATTATAATAGTAGGTTATAGGTTTACTTTGATGATTTGTATCTTGGAATGCATGGACACATACTGTATTAGTTAAATTTTTCTCCCCTTTTGGTTTAGTGGAATTCCAGGTCCTGGTACCACCAATTATAATAATCCACTGATGTCTGAGAATGAACAAGATAATATTTCTGAGATACATTGTTTATGTATAGCTTGATTACATTCTGATTTAGTCTACCATGTATTTTGACATTCTGAATTGCAGGAAAATATTCAAAGCCCTTCTAGTTAAACATAGCTTAGTAATTTTACTGGAAGATTACGAATGGTTATCTAGATAGCAATATTTGGGGACAAACAGGTGGGGGTTGAAGAGAATAATTAGGCCCAGGTTGTATGGACTAGAACTGATTGCTGCAGTTTTCTTCTTATACGTAGGAAAATATCTGCCTGTTTTTCTTTCTCCCATTGTGTATCAGAGTAACAGGGTCTACCAATATATTCAAACACAATAACATGGAATACTTGCACAAGACTTAATTAGTAGTAATGTGTACTACCTCTTGGAGAGTTGCATTTTATTTTTTCTTTTTTTTCATTTTATTATTTTATTATAGATAAAAATATGCACCATAGATGTGGCCCAACACATTACCCTCCCTCCACCCAAACTTCCCCACTCCCTTCCCTTTCCTTGGTCCTTTCCCCATAGTCTTGTGGTATAGTTGGGTTATAGCCTTCATGTGAAAGCTATAATTTAGCTTCATAGTAGGGCTGAGTACATTGGATACTTTTTCTTCCATTCCTGGGATACTTTGCTAAGGAGAATATGTTCCAG